>APFE031126149.1:5157-139841 GCA_000404065.3 Pinus taeda | reverse complement strand
TTAATGAAATTTAATTAATAAAATAAAATTAATAAATTAATAAAGCCAACTAGTGTATTGTTCCAAATTTAACCTTAATAAGTATTTATTTCCCTATTGCAGCTCATCTTGTATCATCATTCTTAAAGTCTTGATGATGGATCCCAGTTGGGATTTGAAACGTTGACATAAAAATACTCTTACTGTGGGTTCTCCGGTTATTAATTCAAAAGATACAAACCACAGATCTCTTAAATCCAAAGTCTCAATACTGCTACTAAATCCTAGACATGTTCTTCATCATTCTTAGAATATATTAAGATGTCATAAATGAATACAATAACAAAATTTTCCAAATAATGATGCAACACACTATTCATCAAGCACATAAAGGTGGATGGAGAATTAGTCAAACCAAATGGAACTACAACAAACTCATAATTCCCATACATGGTCCAGGAAGTTGTCTTGTAAACTTCCTCTTCCTTGATGCGTACTTGATTATATTTGGATCTCAAATCAAACTTTGAGAATATTGTTGCTCCCTTCAACTGATCAAACAAGTCATCAATCCTTGGCAATGGATACCTGTTCTTGATGGTCACCATATTAAACTGCCTATAATCAATGCATAACCTAAGCGTACCATCCCTCTTCTTCACAAACAATACTAGTGCACCCCAAGGAAATAAACTTGGTCTAATGTATCCCTTGTCAAGCATTTCTTTCAACTGCAACTTCAACTCTACTAACTCTGGAGTGCTCAACTTGTAAGGTGCCTTTGATGTTGGTGCTACCCTTAGTACCAACTCAATAGAAAATTCCACTTTCCCATGAGAAGGCAACTCTGAAATCTCTACTGGAAACACATCTTGAAACTGCTATAAAATCGAGTACCTGCTTAATGTCTCCACATACTCATCCTCCTTACCTTTGTCACTAGAAATGTGTACTACAAATAATACACACCCTTTTCGGTGACTACACTTTCCCTGCATAGTTGTCACCATCCTAACTGATGTTTCCTTCTTCTTACCCTGTAAGATTCTTTTCTCTACATTGTCATCCAAGCATTCAATAGATTTGTCATAACAATCCACCTTGGTCCTCTGCAGATACAACAAATCCATACCCAACAACATACTGTATGATCCCAATGGAAATACATTGGAATGTGTTGATGTAGGCACACCATTTAGTTCAAATGCATAAGATCTTACCAAATGATGAACTCTTTTCTTTGTACCTGTAGCCAAATATGAAAACCAATATTTTGCATGCACTTCTTTATTCAAACCACACTTATACACCAAGTCATGAATAATATAACTATAATTAGATATAGGGTCAATCAAAATAGAAAAAAATTGAACACAAAGCTTACCATCCATCTCAATGATAGATGCATAATGATCTTCCTGTCTATTATCCAGTGCTACATAGATACGAGGAATGCTCTTCCCAACATCCCCAACGGTTTGTGCCTCCTATGCACTCTAAATATGAGACCTAACACCCTAATAATGTAGATAATCTTTATTGTGATGCTCTTTATCACGTATCCAACAATCAAACCACCCAATACCATCACCTCTATTCTTTTGATATGACCCATGTCCCTGTCTAGCTACATTGAACTTCTTGTATGGTGAAACATTCTCTCTCTTATGCATTCCAAGGCCTCGTTCTTTTCGACTGCAATATACCTTTATCTTTGTCGTTTCCCTTCCAACCTTTTTGAAATTCTATCTTACATTTTGACTGATCATAACAATGCTTTAGTTTCCTAATGACTTCCTCCAATAACTGAGGCTCATCATACTCAATCTGATCTCTAAATGCTAATGGAAATCCACTGAAAAATATTTGAACTTTAGCCTTTTCATATTTAAGATATGGTGCATACCTCAATAGCTTGAATAACTTAGTTGTCTACTACCCATCTGTCATCAATCCCATTTTTAGCACATACAATTCCTTGGCTTTATTGTCGTAGTACCTCTCCGACAAGTACTTCTTCCTAAATGTCTCTGAGCCACTTCACATATTCCCACCAGGTGCATTCTTTACCTTTCAAGATGAAGCTAGCTACTCTGACCTTCATATTATCTGTGTAATTATGCAACTCAAAGAACTTCATCCCCAGTAACCAAGGCTCTGCCTCCTTGAGCTTCTTCAAAACTCCATCAAAGGTAGGTGGCTTACCTTTGTTAAACTCATTCAGAAAATATCTCTTTTCACTCCTCTTGTAAGGGTGATAATGATGATGATCATAGTTCCAACCAAAGTTAGAATAGTACATGTTTCCATCACCTCTCCAATCCAGAGTGTCTAAGAACCTACCATTTCTAACCATGCCATCTCTATCTAACTTGTGCCAATCATGATATCTACTGCCATATGCCCCATTAGTCATATTATCTTATCCGTGGCTGATCTGAAGTGGTCCTTATCTTTGCAAGTCTGAAAAACTCTGAAGGATTACTGCATTGACTTCTGCTTGTTTCTCCTGTACCTACATGATTATGTCATTATCTGCCTTGCAACTCCTTAATTCTTCCTTCAATATTCTCAATGCATCCGCTAAGTTAGAAGAGTTACCAACATCACAGTGCTCATCTAATCCTTAGGGAGAGTCTCAGGAACTATAATCTACCATATTTCTAGTCATCTTGATCTCTTTCCTGCGAAACATACCATGTCATCTAAACTAAAATATAAACATAATTGACATACCTCAGTGTAGATCGAGGAGGATATCTCATTTGTAAGATCCAGTAGATTAGAAAAATACATGTATAAACATAATCATAACAGAATATAGACACCATCCTAACCATAGTGTAGTCATCAATGCATGACCATATCAATCAAACATCATGACCTCATGCATGACAACTACACCGATATCAAAGTATGCATAATCAACATATGGACGACATGCATGCATACACGATATGTACAAACACTGACATGCATAACTAGTGCATACCTTACCTATACTCATGATAAACACACCATCAACTTTCACATGGTGGCATCACTACAACAATGAACAACACCATGTATACACAACAAGTACATAGACCACAAGCATAGAGGACACATATGAAACCGACATGAATGCATGACCAATACACACTGCCCATCCATTCCAAGGGGTGCACCATGCTTTGATACCACTTTGTAACACCCTCCTCCCAAATTTACCCAAGTTAACTGGTCCACTAGGGTAAACATGTGACGAGAGGCTACTACAATCTGATTCAACCTCCTAGGTCACCTTAAGGAAGTGGAACTGACACAACACAACCAATTTGACCTTCTACACATAATATAAAACCTACAGGAGCCAACCAACCCTTCCAAGTGATCAACCCCTACAATAAATTGACACTTCACTTCCCTAGAGCCTCAGTTGCTCCCATGACATGGACATGCATGTGATCGGGGCCCTCTAGTCACTCTCATAGCATGGACATGTAAGCGGCTCAGGTATTTCTCAGCTAGTTCTGAGCCTACAACCCTAGATTCTGTAGAACGTTTTCAAGGCTAGGACTCAGGCCACTACCCAGAACTCCATGAAACTTTCAGGAGTGAAAAGTAACATCAAAACAATGATACAAATGAAAATACTTAAACAAAGACTTGACTGGACCCCTACTAGCCATGATAGACATTTTGTCGAACACATCATGGAAATGTAATCTGCAAGTCATAATAATAGCTCTAAGCATATGGGTCTCATAATTATTTGAGAATTGCTAAGAAGCATTGATGCCTTATCAAATTAGTTGCATTATCATCTATTAGGTTGTATATTCATCGTACATTCATTTAAAAGTGAAAACATGATAAGAGCCTTACATCATCATTGTCATAAAACATGCTCATAACCAACATATAACCAACAAAAATATCAAGGATACATCAACCATAAATGTTTCATATGAACCAACACATTTTCTAATAAAAACCAGGGATAAATAGTTCTCATTAATGAATGAAAAATCCAACCCGGTATGGGACTAACACATTCCACCTGACTATAGATTAGTTTATCCAAGTCTCTCTTTAGCCAATGACCCATGTGCCATATTCCAAGCATGAATGTGGAAATTATCACCAAAATCAACCATGGCTTCCTGAGGCTACACCACCTCACCCTAAACAATAAAACCAGGGTTTACTGCAATCCCCACCGGATCACTAGTCCATAAACAATAAACATACAATACAAGACTTTACCACAGTCCTCAAGAAATCACTAGGCCAAAAGCAAGCATGGATGCCACGGAATCTCTCCACCTACACCATGAGGAATTTGTTTGTCCCAACCTCTCATATTTATCGTGTATCCTGCCATTACCGGTCAAGGGATTCCTAGGTGTACAAGGTCTCCACCCTCTGGGTTTTACCATGTATCCCATCCCTGGATTCCTATGCCTAATCAAGGGTACTCACCATTGAGCTTTACCATGTACCCTTCCATTCACAGGTCAAGGGATTACTAGGCTCAATCAAGGTGTTCACATTCAAGATTTACGATGTATACCATACTAGGATTGCTAGGCCTTGTTAATAATCCTGGGACCACCCCACTCAACTTTGAGTCCATCCAAAAATCTAGCTCAACCACTTACAAAAGAACCCACTATACCATGGCTATTTGGAAATGGCAAGGATAGGCTGAAAAACATTGTCACCTAGAAAAATCCATGCCCATGATAGAAAGAGAACCAAGAACACACATGCATAATCATGCATGCTAAATGTAGCAAGGAAACCACACATTCAATTCAATAGCTACAAATCATCTCGTTGTAGCTGCTAAATCCTTCTCTTCCTTTCTTGTTCTTTGCTTCCTCTTACCTTCTTTGATTTTCTTGATCCAATACTAAAGTGCTCCAAGAAAACTCTAAGTGTCCAAGAGTGTGAGAGAGAGATAATATAAAGAGAGCTCCAAAACTAAACTGACAAAAATCCATGATATGATCCTCATAAGCCTTTTTATTAATGTGGCCTCTATTTTCTTCATTTTCCATTATTTTCCTCCTCACATGAAACATGTGACCTTTCACCTTCCTTTTCTCCTAATTTCCATTATTTTCATAAATAAAATGCCAATTAATTCCTTTTTTCCTTTCCAAAGCTTTTGCCATTTCCGTATCCATAATAAACCAAATGAACACCCACATTATGATTTTTTTCCCAACATTTATCTTGGAATAAGTTTCCAATAACTGTGGTTATTATTTTTCCTTTATTAACTTTTATTACATGGAATTTTCATTAGGGTTGTTCAGTGTTCATGTGCCCATATGAAACACTAGAAACAAAACACAACACATATTGTTTCATGTATTTTTATATACACAACTCTATATAACATTGACAACAATGTACATGCTTTCTCTAACCAGCAAACAAGAAGGGATAATTAAATGTCATGGCATAAGCCATTTTCCACGTGGCCTCCTCTGGCCCAAAGTGCTTCCTTGACTTTCTCTATGGCTTGATTCCGAAGGATGAGACTCCTCCAGTATAGATTGCGCATTGGAACTGATGGAACTCTTCCTCTAGTTCCGCTTATAACATAGACCAATCAATCAAATGATTAGAATCATGTGCATATCTTTTAAGTAAAGAAACATGGAAAACAACAGGAACTCTAACTAATGGAGGTAAAGCCATCCTGTATGCCACTAGTTCGATCCTCTCAAGGATCTCAAATGGTCCATAATACCATGGTGCCAACTTGGCACATGTCCCAAATCCTCAGGGAACTCCCCTTGGGTTTAATCTTTATATAAACATTCTCCCCAACTTGGAAATATTTGTGCACTCTATGTTGATCTGCATAGATTTTTTTTCCTATCACGTGCCACTTTCAAATTGTTCTTTATGATCTAAAGTTGTTTCTCCATTTCCTTGAGCATATTAGGTCCTACACGGACCCTATTAGCTAGATTACTCTAGATAATAGGATTGTTGCAACTCCTGCCATACAATGCCTCAAATGGGCTCATCTTTATGGATTATTCATATCCATTGTTGTATGAAAATTCCACAAGTGGAAGATATTCTTCCCACTTCTTGGTTTGATACATTACATACATCATTAACATGTCATTAAGGATTCTATTAGTCCTCTTTGTTTTCCCATCTATCAGGGGATGATAGGTTGTACTAAATGCCAATTTTGTTCACATTCCTGCAAACTGTTAATTCCAAAACCTGGAAGGAATCTAACATTTTTGTTTGATACAATCTTCTTTGGGATGCCATGTAACCTCACAATATCCTTGATAAATATTTGTGCTATGTCGCTAGCGGAATTAGTGGATTTGACTACCAAACAATGAGTTATCTTGCTCAACTTATCCACCACTGCCATGATTGAGTCATGCTACTTTGATGTTTATGGAAATCCTATAATGAAATCCATGCAAATTACCTCTCACTTCCATTCTGGAATGGGGATAGGCTGCAACAACCCCACTGTATGCTTGCACTCGACCTTTACTTGTTGGCATTTTATGAATTTTTCCACAAAATCAACCACTTCCTTCTTTAGGTTTAGCTAGTAATAGAGATTTTTAATGGAAGTAAGGGTCTTTTGATACCCTGGGTGGTTTGAATAAGGCTTAACATTGAAGTATTTCATTATCAATCTTTTCATTTCATCACCGTTAGGAACATAAATTCTACCTTTGAACCTGATTAGGTCGTCCTTAGTGTTACAGATCCATTTGGGCACATCAAACCCCAACATCTAGATCAATGTTTTATGGCTTATAAAACCCTAATTTCAGTTGCTTCATTCCCTAAACAAGTCACCCCTTTGAATGCATCCTTCCCAAATAATTTCACGACTTGAAGACATCCAGAAATAGCCTCTAGAGGGACCAACGCAGGTAAGCCCTTATGAAGGTGCTTTGTAGAGTAGTTAAGTCCACTACCAGGGTTCTCTGCAGAGCACTTAGGCTTCCTTTCACCTATGTTGGGTGAGAATGAGTGAAATTCACATAGGGTTTGGATAATATTATTATCTTTTGGAGTCATCTAGAATTTTTCTTCACTTATCAACTCCTATGAGCTCGAAAATGGATGAGGAATGAGTTAAGGTGCATCCTATCCTCTCATCTCGTCCTCCATGGAACTAATTCTAAGTATGGAAGGCCATTCAATGCCACCATTAATGAAAAAACCTCCTTCATCTTCCTATAAATTGACCACTCATCTAAGTGATCAGGAGCTGGATTATGTTGAATTGTAAGGAGATAATGTTGCTATGAGATTTGGCTTTGAAGCAAGTATAATGATGCCACAAGTTTGTCATGCTTTTGATGTGTTGTGGATGGGATCCAAGCTGGAGGAATGGCTTTGAATCAGAAACCAATGGTTCTAATTCCTTCTTCTATCTAATAAAGTGTTTGAACCTTTTTCCCATATGTTTGTATTGTTTCATAATGCTTATGTGTGTGAATCGTATATGATTCCTTTCACTTATATTCAATAGATCATATGCTTTGATCGGTTTTTGTCTTTTGTTGTGTTTATAGGGTACTTCTCAAGCAGATTAAGTATGGGAAGGAGTGACAGAATCGATACAAGGGAGACGAGAGGAAAGCAGAACTATAGGTAGGCCTTCTATCTTCTCATCTTATCTATTTCTTATAGGAAAAGTATAAAACACTTTAAACTGTTGTTCTAGATACAACTACTTATCTAGGGAATTAGTATTTATCCATAGATGCTAAATTCTCAAAAAAAATTGGCGACCATACTGGGGAAGAATCCTCTTTCCTAATAGCTTATCCAGTTCCAAAGACATCCTTGTAGATCTTATTTATGTTCATAGATTGTAATTTAGCTATTTACATTGAGAAATTGGTCAAAACTGTGTCAAATTGCCTCTTGAAATGGCTTACTATCACCAGCGTGGGCTTCTGAGAGACAAAGTGCATTGCAGAGCACCCCTGGCTTAGGGACAGTGCTCTGAAGCACACTGTTTCCCACTCTGGGCTATGCTGATCCTCCTAGGATCAGTTTCCCAACTTCAGAAAGAGTTTTTTGCCAATTTTTCTCTGTTTGACTGTTTGCTAATTGATCAATGTTGGGCATGGAATCCCCCCACAACATTTTTTGGGGCTCAAAGCCTAAGTTTTGGTCAAATGTATTGTAAAACTTTGTGAATTTCAGGTGCAGAGCGCGAAATATAGGTTGAGTCATAAGGTTGTCCACCCTAAGTATTGTAAAGTAATGTAATGTCATGTCGGCCTACCCATGGTTTCTGGACCATGGGATTGTATAAATAGAGTGAGGCTCTAAGTTGTGAAGGTAGAGATATAGAGAGATAAATAAATACGAATGGTTCGAGTATAGAGTAAGAGTCTAAGGGTATTGGGTCGTAGCAGTAGGAAGAGGTTCTGCAGCTGAGTGCACAGAGGCCTAGTAGAGTCCACACCTGAGTGCGCGAACCCCTGCAGCTGAGTGCGTAGGGTGGTGTCGAGTCTGTAATCTTGAACAAAGAATAATAAAGAGAATTTGATTCCAATTTCTATGCATTTGCTTGTGTATTACCTTCTTTACATTTATACTATTTTTTTTTATCGTGCACACTTATATGATTACTGGATATACTGTTAAATTATCGCTAGTCTTACATAGATAAGTTAAGTAATCGGGTAATAATAAGATAAATAGGAAAGGAACTTGGGTATGATACGGATCACGCCCCAAGTAGGGCTGCGCGAAGGCAACATCACAGGTTGTGAAGGACTAATAGGTGCACGTAGGGACGTGCGTGCAGGTTCAAACCATGAACTGCCTGAAGCTCATCAGACATCCCCAGGGTGTAGAAACCTAGTTCTAGCACCCTCCCATACTAATTTGGGTGACACCTCAGTCCATTCTCCGTGGGCTGTTGCCAAAAGGGCCAATAGTACCGGGATTTGCTTGGCTAAATCACCTTTGAACCTTGATCAGGTCCATACAAGCAAAAAAATGGTTCTGTTGCTGAGACTGGGATCTGCATAAGGGATGTCTGATGTCGTTCAAGTGGAATCCCACAAAGAAAGAAATTGAAGAGTGGTTGGAAAAGAAGATTCACGAGTTCACAGCTCAGGAAAACAGAAATCCATGAGTACTTAAGGAACAGTGGTTGGAGTGCTACTTGTATACATAAATCCATGAAATTTTCTTTGTATCCTTTCCTTCTGAGTTGTATGAGTGGATCACAAAGCTAGCAGATAGTCAGGGAAGGTGTAGGTGCGAAAAACCAATCATGTGGACTCCAGAATTAGTGCGCAGACTAGAAGCATTAGGAGATAAGATCGCACGAGCTGTGGACCATTGGATTGACCGAATTATAGGAGGATTTATCACTAAGTTCGTGGTAGACACGATCATCTGAGCTCCAGTGAGGCGGAGCGATGTTTCCTCAAGGGACTACGAAGTATGTATATTAAATCTTTGAACACTTCCATCTCCACCCACCCCACCTCCACCAACACCACAATTCATTATGGAGAGTTCCATCAAACTACCAATATTCAGAGGAGTGGGGAATGAAGATATGGACCAATTCTAGTTTGTGGTGAAAGTAGTATGGGAAGCACAAGGCATTGTGGATGGCAATATCAAGAAGGCTACACTAGTGAGCGTGTCGTAGGATTTCACATTAACATGGTATAACAAGGATTCTAATGACCACCCAAATGTAGGAATCATATAAATCCATACCATGCTAAACAGGGAATTTAGCAGGCCAAAGTTGGAAACACAATCAATCATCAGGTTTAAGGAGATCACGATGCTCCCTGGGGAGACCCCTTGGGATCTAGGCCAAAGACTGAAGGGTATGATTCACGAAGCCAACATGACGTTGACTAATGGACAACACTGCACATGGTTTGTAGCATCACTAACACCGCACTTAAGGATGGCACTGTCACAACAAAAACTTTCCACCCAGTTTGAAGCTTTCGAGATGGCGATGAGATTACATGAGACCTGTATACAAGACCCTAGTCTAGGAGTCAAATAAATCCACACGCAACTACAAAATCTGTGCCTGGAAATGCAGATTTTGAAACAGGATAGGGTTTCAGGGGCGTGGTCTAGGTCGAGGTGGAATGGGACTAGGAAGGGGTCACCAATAGTTAATTTGTTATAATTGCGAAGAGCCAAGGCACTATGCCCGTGATTGTACAAAATTGACAAGGACATCATGTTTGTGCTGTATTCAATTTGATCATGAGGCAGAAGAGTGCCCTACATTGATAGCGAGACTATGTGAAAAAGGGGTACTTCAGCCCCCTCTGACTTAGAATTTGCAGATAATGAGGTTTGAACTGCACGAAGAAGACCGAAATGTAAACATGATGCTCAGGAGTGGTATGAACATTGGCGATGATAAAGTTAAGCAGTTAGAAGAAAGTATGTGGGTTTGTAAGGCTCCTACAAAGGAACCCAAATTTGATTTAGAACGCGCAAAGGAGACATTCATGGAAGCTAAGAAGAGCTTCACAGAGGCCTCCACTTCAGGTAGTAAGGATCAATTAGAACCAAGGATGGATCCTTAAATAGTCACTAACTTTCTGGAGACATGCATGAAATTGCTACATGACAGCAAGGTAGTAAAAGGGCTACAGGAACTTATCACTAGGAGCGTGGGGTCAGGAGAACCGTGCGTGGTCCGAAAATTTGGAAAGCATGCATTGCACACATGAAGGGAAATTAGGTCGAATGCGCAAATTGACAAATATGAAATGGATCAGGTAATCCTGGATCTAGGATCAGATGTGAATGTACTACCAAAATAAACATGGGAATGCATGGGAAGACTTGCGCTACACTAGCCTCCTATTTAGTTACGAATGGAGAACCAACAAAATATCTTGCCAATGGGAAGATTGCAAGCGGTAACAATAGATATTGAAGGTGTGAGTGCACATGCAAATTTTGAAGTGATAGAGATTGTCGATGATAGTAATCCCTATCCCGCACTCCTAGGAATAGACTAGGCCACTGATATGAATGGAGTCATAAATCTGAAGAAGCACAAAATGATCTTTGAGAAAAATTCACTACGCGTAATAGTACCGTTAGAACCAGCCGAAGGAGTGCGATACACTGAACTGGTGCACAAAAATGATAGTGATCATGATCTATTTGTATTTACAAGATAATTGTGCAAGAAGAGGATTGGGTGAATCCGATTTCAAATGGAAGGATTTCGTGGGAGCATGAAAGCTCCTGCACTTAAGATTCAGATGAAGAGATAGAGCAATGGTAGAATCGGTTGCATGAAGTAACAATGCTTAATTGCAATATGATGGTTAGATCAACACGCTGCATGAAAACAGAAGCAAGGTATCTACCGACATATGATAGGTTGACAGCGGTGTATGAATTCTTGAGAAAATTTGAAAGCACAGTACCAGAACACCAGCGATTTGATGTGTTGAAGTGGGCACTATACGCAACGCCTGCACGATGGTGGGGCATGCATCAAGGAAGTTTCAAGGACTGGCATGGATGTAGAAGGATGATGTGCCTACGCTTTAGAAACCCCCAGCTCAGAACAAGAGCCAGTCATTAGTGGTGAAACAACTTGCATGCCCACCTTTCCCGATGGGTACAAACATATGCTATACAAACCGCACAAGCACACACCACTCCAAGAATAGAGAATCGAAACAAACCACAACAGTAGGAAAGATGACGTGCACTAAAATTATCTATAGAGAAGCATTCGATAGGGTGTGCAAAGTAATGAACAGGGTTCACCAAGCGAGATGCACTGATTGGGACCTACACGTACTAGTGGTTCGATGGGCCTACAGGACCATGTGCAAAACTCTGACTATAGAAACAATTCAAGAGGTGCAGAACATAGTAGAGACTATAATTTTTGAAGAGAATGCAAAGAGGAGTCCACCCGTAAGAGCTCTCGCTATTGTGACATTGTGTGAAGACCGAGATGAAGAAATCACACATCTATGCGAGGTTGAACACATAAAGATTCAAGAAGCCATTCAGCGAGGGAAATTTCGACTTCACGAACTCAAAAAAGACCGGTTATGAATGAGGAAGAAAAGAATTTTGATGGACGCTGAGATCAAGGGGTTGGAAAATGAGATCAAGCAAGCATGTCTCGTCGATAAACCAAGGATGACAAGACAAGGTGCGGATGATCATACCACTGGATTAGAATACTGTCACAGAGAATTTATGACTTTTCTACCATGGCTACGACCGCACCTCACCAAACATTGTAACCAAGGGAGTGCACTACATACGATATAACGCGCGACGCTGGTTGTCGGAAGGTAAATTGAGGTTTTTTCTTGGATTAGACTGGAAGGTGGGTTGAAGGCTCGCACAGGTGGTGCAACCACCTGACTAGCCATAGGAAGCACAGTCTCAGTACTCTAGTCAGTTGAAAGAGAGTGCAGAACTATAAAAGAGTCTATTTGGGAGCTGTGCGATAAGGGAGGTGCACACAGAATCAGCATGTCACAAGGTTCGTGCCCATGCACGGGGGGCTGCGCTGCCACGCAAGTAGGCTGGGAAGTGACCGTTGGTGTCACTATTCATGACGATATGTCATATTTAAGGCAAAAGGGAGCATTTAAGACATGAATTGAGGGCAAGATTTGGGACAATCTGCCGCCAAGAAAGCATTGATGGCCTAGAATTGGGGGGATGGTTGAATTTGAATTCAAAAGGCGCTATAAAAATCCATGGGCTAGCCATTAGACAACACTTGTTCACTTGAGATTTGAGCAGCTGATTAGAGCACAGAGTGTTGTGCACCGAGCGATATTCTAGCCCCAAAGCTAGCGAACGACCACAGACAGTTCAAACAAGATGGCCGCTACCAAGAGAGGTTTGGGCTTTGCAAAAGGAACCACTGATGAGGCCATGCAAAACCGCATGGTACATGATGTTCCCGAAGATACTGGGGTCACGCCGGAAATCCTGAAATTTCCTTTGACGTCGAGGCCCAAGAAATATAAGCAGGCAGCAGGACCAGTCTGCATGTCCCCGCAGAATCCGTGGTTCGATAAGCTCTCAATGGAAGAAAAGGGCAAGGATGTCATCATTGAGACAGATGATGAGGAGGAGGACCTACAAGCTCTCGCTGACGAGATAGAGGAAGCAGAGGATATGGAAGAGGATATCCAACCAATGCACTTTGCAGTGAAACTGCCCCAGTACGTCCCTCCGCGAGAAGGGAAAACCAAGATACCAAAGCATCTGGATGCCACTAAGAGCACACTCCAAACCCCGCTCCTCCTTGATCGAATTGTGTTTGAGGGCTCACACTTGGGCCACGTGTCCATAATGAAGTTTGAAGATTGGGACCTCAGGGACACCGAGAAGTTCCCACACTTAAAGACGGAGAGCTTCATGAAGCAAAGCATGGAGGTGCCAATCACAACATTGGAGCCGTGAAAATGGCTATGTGGTGTGGAGAAGGCTAGATTTCTTCATCTACTGTGGATTCCACACTTTCACCACATGCCCATCACTATTTTCTTCATCAGGCAGCTGCTTTTCCTGGTGCATGATGGGTACTTATGGTTGGAGGAGCTTATTCCCATCACGATGGATCTATCCATAGAATTTCTCGGCTTCCCTGTAAGGGAAAGGACACCATGGTGATAACAGGAAAAAGTGGAGATTTGGCCCTCATGGAGGACATGAAGAAAAAATATAAGCTTGAGAAGAAAAAGAGGGGTTACACAATTAACAACATCAAAGATGAAGGGGTGTACATAGCCACCCAACTCCTCGATGGAAAGGTAATGCGAAAATGCCACGGCGATGAAGTTCCAGCGTCGGTAGTTGCATTGGTCAAACAATGTGTAGAGGGGGTCAAATTCAGCTAGGTCGAGTTCCTTTGCGAGGAATCCTTGACCAACTGTAAGGAAGCCTAGGAGTAGGGTAAGATCTTCCACTACGCGTGGTTGCTCTTGTCCATTCTGCTGGTAGTGAGAGAACTGCCAAAGGATAGTCAGTTCTCGAGTATTGAGCAGGACTTACTAGAGGCTGCAAAGAACATGTTGCTCTAGGCTACTAAGGACATGAAGTGGATTCACGAGACAAAGATCTGTTGGGTGCTCATGGAGGTGAGCGTTTGGATGTGGATTAAGGCAGCCGTGCCTACCCCCCACAATGCACAACAGTCTCCAGAGCTTTGTAGACTTCAAGGCATACATGCAAAACATCTACATCCAGTTGCAACAGCATCCGGCCCAGCAGTGGACCAAGCTCCCCTTCATCACCACTGATGATGCAACTTTTACAGTGCTAGAATCATGGCCTCCCGAGTGGTGCACCCCAGATTTGGTAGAGATGGATAGGACAATAGTACAAAAAAGAAAGGATGAGGCCAAGTTTCACATCACGAAGTTGTCCGAGAAGAGATGCAATGAAACAGCGACAATAGCGACAACCTAGGCACAACTTCCACTCAACTAAAAAGGCCACACACCACAAAGAGATTGGGTCCATGGAAAAAGGTCAAGGCCTCCAAATTGGCCATTGACCCAATCACATTAACAGAAGGCAACCTCTATGACATCGGCAACATGATTCATGAGGTCACCAAGGAAGCGCTCCAAGAAGCCATGTCAGAGCAGCAAATTGTGTTGGGGGGCCTAAGGGTGCAGCTGCGAGAACTACAAATGTGGCCCCCATAGGAAGGAACTGTAGCCACCTACGACACAGTAGGCATATCAGCAGCATAGCAGCTGCTATGCACAAAGATGGCCAACACTATAGTTCTACTAGAAGGGGCACTAATAGTAGAGAATGATATCGACAGAGCCATCGTTGGCAGGATCAAGGGATCTAGCCTTAATTTGGTTGGCCTTCCGTGAGACACACTATACCAACAGTAGGATGGCATAACAACAAAGCTCTGCACCAGGGAAAGTCGCGCGAATCAAGTTATGAGTGAGAAAAAGATCAACATCAAATAAATCATCTTGCATCATGACAAACTGGTGTCACAAAACTAGTAGATAGTGCAGATAGTTGATGAAACATGCTGGCGAGTCCTAGATTTGTCCATCACCGCAGACCTACCAACAGAAATGTAGATCCACTGTCTAGCAAGTGGAGTCCAAAACACATGCAAGGAAATAACGTGTGTGTAGCTGGAGTTGTATCTCCAGATTGTTGAGTTGTGGTTGAAGGCACAACCATCCACTCCCCCAAAAGTTAGAGAGTAGCGCGTTAGTGCTATCCAAATAGGGCCGAAAGAAATTGGACGGGTAGTACAGGACTGTACTAGTGTGTTAAACAAAGCCTTTCAAGTCCTCACATCCTTGCAGGAGGACCCCAACATCCAGTGCCTGGAAACAAAGGTGCATGAGCTTCAGGAGAACTACGACAATGTAAGGGGAACTGTGCATACAGTTGTCCTCACTCAATAGATCACAAAGATGCAGCAAGCAAGGGCACTGAAAGAGCAAGTGGATGCTGCAAGATAGAAATAGGCACTTCTCAAAGCTCGTGTCTAGCCATGGATTGATGAGGCCTTCACCATTATAGTAGATATCAAGGGCAAGCTCGCATAGATGTAGGGGTTCTATGTGCTAAGGTAGGGATTTGATCCTCACAAAGAAGCATCGGAAAAGCGTATGCAGCAGGTCCAACAAATCGCAAAACTGTGCACTACGGAGCTTCGAGTAGTATGGGAACAGTTAGAGGGACTCTGCGCCAGAATGCCATGCCGACAGAGTGACTGGAGGATGAGTCATGATGATTATGTTAGGGGCCTGTTGGGCATGGAATCCCCCCACAACATGTTTTCGTGCTCAAAGTGCAAGTTTTGGTCAAATGTATTGTAAAACTCCGTGAATTGCGGGTGCGGAGCGTGAAGTATAGGTTGAATCATAGGGTTGTCCACCCTGAGTATTGTAAAGTAATGTAATGTCATGTCGGTGTACCCATGGTCCACGGACTGTGGGATTGTATAAATAGAATGAGGCTCTAAGTTGTAAAGGTGGCGAAGTAGAGAGATAAATAAATATGAATGATTCAAGCACAGAGTAAGAGTCTAAGGGTATTGGGTCATAGTAGCAGTAGGAAGAAGCTCTGTAGCTGAGTGTACAAAGGCCTAGTAGAGTTCGCAGCTGAGTGCACGCACCCCTGCAGCTAAGTGCGCAAGGCGATGTCGAGTCTGTAATCTTGAATGAAGAATAATAAAGAGAAGTTGATTCCAATTTCTGTGCATCTACTTGTGTATTACTTTCTTTACATTTATATTGTTTTTTATCACACGCACTTATATAATTAATGGATACACTGTTAAATTATCAATAGTCTTACATAGATAAGTTAAGTAATTAGGTAATAACAGGTTAAATAAGCAAGGAACTTGGGTATAATACAGATTGCGCCCCAAGTAGGGCTATGCGTAGGCACCATCACAGGTTGTGAAGGAATAAGAGGTGCACGTAGCGACGTGCACATAGGGTCAAATCGCAAACTTCCAGAAGCTCATCAGACATCCCCAGGGTGCAGAAACCTGGTTCTAGCACCATCCCATACTACTTCAGGTGAAACCTCAGTCCGCACTCCATGGATTGTTGCCAAAAGGGCCAGTAGTACTAAGATTTTCTTGGCTAAATCACCTCTAAACTTTGATTGGATTGATTAAAATTTCTTCATGTTTTCTTTGTCATTATCGATCAATAGTCAAAGAAAGGATATAATTTATTAATCTTCATTTGAAAGAAAGTGTCGTAAAGTCTTCTCTTCCTTTGAATTAGAACTATTGTAAAAGTCTTCGTTCTTATGAAAGATTGATTGGTTGTATGTGCATATTTCCTTTTTTTTCATATTCACATTAAGGAAATCAAAAAGAAATACATCCATGTTGCATTGAAAAAGTTTGTGTGTGCTCATAGGAATAGTGTAGGGAAATTGCATTTAGATTGTGCTCTTTGCCCTTTGATCAAAAGAAACCTGATTTCTCTATCCCTAAGTAGTTAGGATTTTCATCGTTAAATTGAATGGAAAGAATGCTTATCATGATAGTTGCATTCCTAGGAATTTCAGAATATATCACGTGGTGAACTTGAAAGGAAAATTCCTAAGCAAGATCAACTTAAAATTAACATCAATTTACCTAATGGAGCATTGTCATTAACGAGAACATTTAGTGGTTCTAAGCTAGGGACGTGTTCCGACATCGTAAAACAAAGCAGTGGTCGCTAACTTGTTAGCAATACATCCCGAGTGTACCTCATTCCATGTACATGAGTATATCGTAGCTTGTCCACGTACCTTCAGGTATATAGGGTGGTGTTACAGAATGTAAAGTATATGGGAATGTTGTCACTGTGCGGTTTTGCATTAGACAATGCTTATACAGACTACTTACACATACCTTTGGGTATATATGGGAGGACAACTCTAGGTTTCTATCCATCCTTAAGTAACTAAGACAACTGCCTTGTAAACTGTGATACACTGAACACATCATTTGGGGAGATTTCCTTCCTGTACTTCTTGGTTTGCCAGGAGGTATTCTACAGTTCACAATTGCTTCGTAAACCTTTGTCCTAGTATACCCATTTTTGTTTATTTCTTTTTTGATAATAAAATCAATCAACAATCGTGGAGGAACATCAACCCTAACCCCATCGTTCGCGAAGAACAACAAGCAAACAGCCTTTGCCACCTGAAGCAACACCTATTCGGACAAAGCAATCTCACTTAACTAAGTCTAGTACATCAAGAACTCCTAGTTCTTCATCTGAATTACATGAATCATCTATTTCGGTAAGTACTAAGACTCCAGTTACTCCGACCATTTCTGGTACATTTGTTTCTGAAGAAGTTTCATAATTACGTGAGGACATTAGCATTGATCCTAGTGAAATAGTAACCGATATTGTTCAACAACAAGTTGATCCTCAACTTGAAGTTGCCCAACAAGAAAGTACTTTTGAGCTTGAATCAGTTCAGCCAGAAGTTAATCCATAACCTATCCTAGTTCAAATGAAAGCTACATATGAACCTGAAGTTGTTCAGGAACCTCTTACTAAAACTGTTGTTCATTTACCTGAACATCTGGACTTCAAATTTGAAAATTCAAAAGTTGTTACTTTACAGGAAGATGATCAACCGGTTACCCCTCAAACATCAATACCTATTGAAACTTCAAATTTATCAATACCAGAAATCGTTTTCGGACCTGATGGTGAAGTTATTCCACCAGGTCTAATTGCCATAGAGGAAGAAGTGGAAAAATATTCTACATCTGGAACCCCTTTCCACTTTGGAGCTCGGCTTTATCTTTACCCTCACACTCCTCATTTTACTACTCCATTTGATCTTTCTTATTTTCAACTACCCGTCAATTCTTTAGGACAACTTTTGGGTCAGTTAACTATGGCTGAACAACCGTCAACATCTCAGACTGTATCAACTGATGCAGCAACAATAGAATATTTTGTTGCAACCTCCTCGATGTTTTCTACCACACCTAAGTCACATCTTTATGGTGAACCATCTGTCCCGGTTGGTTACCAATCTTTATTTGAAACCCACACAGGGGTTGCTTCTACACCATGGTCATCACCCATGTCCTCAACTGGAATTTTACATAGTTCTTCTCTAACATGAACTCAACAGTTTGATCCTGCATATCAATATCAAGCTGGGCAATTTGGTCAACAAATACCTATGTATCCATTAAATACTGGATTGCCACCATATGGAGAGAAATATTCTTATTCACCATATCCTTCTTATTCTAGAGGACCATCATACGGTAATATCCCACAGTATTCAAGTCAATCTGGAATTAGAGTTTGTCAATGGAAACCAACAATGCTAGTTCAACCCAAGCTTCTGTATCCAATGCAACCAATGTAAACTGTGTTAGCTATTCCTACTACACCTGTTGTTACTACTGTATCACAATAACAAGTTCAAACTATTGTATCTCAACCAGTACAAATTGATCCTTCTACCTTGCAACCATAAGTTTCAGGTCAAAAAGTTCAAATTCCTCAAGTTGCCATACAAAAACCACTTGTTTCCGGGGTTCAGCAGCAACCTCAAGTCAGTATACCCTTATTTGGACTGACCCAATCTTACACTAGTATAGTTTATTCACAACCTAGTCAACATTTCATTATTGGGAAACAACAACCATTAAATCAACAATAGTTGTACCAACAACAACAACAATTGATTCAACAACAGTGGCGGCCTCAATTTCAACAACCCCAATTCCAACAATTCCAACCCCAATTTGGAATTGCTCAACAAGCTCAACCTGGGTTTGATCAATATCAAGCTTACCAAGGTCCTCATCAACAAGGATTTGAAGGTTATGGACAACCACACATTCAACCTAGTTATCAACAACCACCTTATGTTGGTTTTGTTCAACAACAACCATACCAAGGTTACCAAATGAAGATGCCCTATGTCGGTATGAAAAGACCTACTGCTCAAGTAATTCCATCATATCCTGGGTATGCTCAACCTGACTTGAATCGATAGTTGCAATTTGTAGCAATTTTAGAATTACCATATTTAAATTGGCTCACTAATGATCCAATCTTATATGCACCTTGGTGGTCAATAATTTTGCATAAGTTACCATTTGACATTATGAAGTTTAACAAAAATCCTAGAGAAGACCCATCAAATCATGTCATGACCTTTCATTTGTGGTGTTCATCAAACTCCTTAAATGATGATTCGGTTAGACTTCATGTTTTCCAAAGAACACTTACTGGTCCGGCTGCTAAATGGTACATTGAGTTACCAAGAGTTTCTTTTGACAATTTCACCACTTTAGCCACTATATTTTTGACCCACTTCCAGTTACCCATCAAATACGAGGCTGGAATAGAACTCCTAACCAACTTTAAACAGATGACTACAACCCATATATCAGATCATATTCATGGTGGTGATATCGTCGTCAGATGGTTAATACATATGTTCCCGATCAGCTTTTAGCTGAGTGGTTCATAAAATCCTTATTGCCATTAATCAATGAGGATGTGACAAAAGGTGGATTTTTCACAAAAGAGCAAGTAATTGCTCATTCTGAATACTTGTATTTGATTTACACATAATCTGGCATGCTTTATGATAAAATTCCCAATGCACCCCAACTAGCTTTCACTGTTCCTCCTCCTCCACAATCGAGTCAGGACTCTCATGTCGGCAATGGTGTGATTGGTTCTTCAATCACACAAATGGCAGGAAGACCATCTGGTCAAACCCTTTCCGTTACCAATGAAACTACCAATGCATTAGAAAATACTCTTGCTTCCGAAATTAATGCGATGTCATTTGATAAAGGAAAAAATCCAAAGCAACTAGGAAGCAAGAAAAAGGAGAAAAAAGAAACAGGATAATTCCCCTCCAAAGAAATCATTTGATTCCTCTGCTTTAGCAAGGAAATCTCATTATCCATGTATAATCTGTAATGATGAGAATTTTACGAGAGATTTTCCACACTTCTCCAAGGTCTCTAAACTTTTAAAGACTTCGAACACATCGACAGTGTTGACTAATCCATTTCCAAACCTGGAGACACATTTGGTTGCAATAGACCATGCTTCCACATCCCAAGTACTCATGTTATCCATCACAAAGCCACAAAATGAAGCTTTGGTGTCAACGAGAAACAAATATTATGGAAATCCACCGTCATCATCGAATAATCAGGTCGTTGATCAACCTCATCCTTCGACTTTGACTTCATCTGAAAATATTCCACCAATTGTACCAGAAATGACAATAAAACAGCCAAAGGGAGTTATGCACAAATTAGCATTTAACCCTCGGGCTCGAGTAGCTCAGAATTATAACATAGTGGAAGATCTTTCTCAATCACCTTTTGCTATGTCAACACTCGAGGTGTTACAAAATTGTCCCTGCTAGAAGCAGGTTTTATTGTTAGCAATAGGTGGAGTAGATCCTACGGATTCTAATCTTGTGGTTTTTAACCATGCGGGATATACACCACAGTTACCGGTGCAGTTAGCTTTCCTAATTCAAGTAAAATCTCTCAATAAGAATGTTCACTGAACTATTATTGATGAGGGGGTATCTACTTGCATTATGTCAATGAGCTATTGGAAAATGCTTGGTTCACCACCATTGTCACGATCACCAACCACGTTGAAAGCTTTTGATGGAAGAACATATATTCATTGTGGGATTTTGAGTAACCTGCAAATCGAACTAGGGGGAAAAATAGTTACTATTGAAGTTGAGGTAGTTAACGAACTCCTCAATTACAACATTTTACTGGGAAGGCCATGGGTATATGCTATGGCTATTGTGGTTTCCACATACTTTCATACTATCGCACTCCCCTTTAAGGGTGGAATCGCAATCATTGATCAGCTAGCCTTCTTTGCCAATAGTTCACAGGCTACGGGAAGCATTCCATTGATACATATACCCCCGTTGTCACTTCAAAGTGTTGGAGTAGGTCTCCTTAAAGATCCTTCCCTAATGGATACTTTTAACCTACCATCACCATTTGATTTGGCGGAAGTGGAAAGAGTAGAGACTTGTAATATGATTTCCTCCACCTCATCTGATTTAAGGAGGATTACCAATAAGGTTGAAGTTGATAGTAATATTGAGGTAATGTCATTAAGCCTCGTTGAATCATCATAGCAATCAATTTTTCGGACTTATGCGGCAAACCCAAATCCACACTCAACGATTGTATGGGTAGACCGTTCATTAGAATATGGTACTTCTTTAGATCCTTTTTCACGTATACATTCTACGGATGAAGGAATCATTCAATCAATGATAATAGGAGAAGAACAATGGGGAGATTATCATCATCATTCCCATCTTCCAAATGGCATTGAAGATTATTCAAATGAACTAAACCACCTGTTAATCATTGATTTCTTATCGAATTCAGGTTTCATAGACACAATAGAATCTGAGTGAAACCTATCAAATATTGAAGAAATGATTTCTAATAATATTTCGACCAAGCCTAATGTTGTAGAGAATATTCATGTCAGCAAATCTTGTTCTCCATCAGAACTTGATAATTACCGTACTTTCTTTCGTGAATTTTGAGATATATTTGCATGGTCTTACGAGGAGATGCCAGGAATTGAGTCTAGTATTATTGAACACTAAATCAAAATGTACCCTGATGTCAAGCCAGTTCGATAGCAACTTCGACCTGTTCATCCAAAAAAAGCCGCTGCAATTAAAATGTAAATTGAAAAACTTTTGCGAGCTGGTTTTATTTACCTTGTTCCTCTTACTCACTGGGTTTCCAATACTTTTCCTATCATGAAGAAACAAGGAACAATACGAGTGTGCATCGACTACAAGGATTTAAATAAGGAATGTACAAAATACAATTATCCTACTCCTTTTATCGACAAAATTATTGACGAATGTGTTGGATGCGAAATATTTTCATTTATGGATGGTTTTTCTGGCTACAATCAAATCAATATACGCCCACAGGACCAATCAAAAACATCTTTTAGTTGTCCATGGGGCACATTAGCGTATATGAAACTCCCATTTGGTTTGAAGAATGTTGGGTCCAATTTTAAGAGGGAAATGAATTATGCCTTCCATGACATCAAGCACATTGTTCAACCTTACCTTAACGATTTAGCTTCTCATTCATGAATGCGGATTGATCACCCACAACATTTGAGAGAAATATTTTTATGGTGTCGACACTACAAGATACGACTCAATCCATACAAGTGTGTGTTTTGCATTGGTTCCGGTTGATTGCTTGGATTTGTAGTGTCTAGGGAGGGGATTCAACTCGATCCATTAAAGTTTCAAGTAATTCTGGATTTGCCTTGACCTTCAAATCTTTTACAGTTACAGAGGCTCCAAGGGAAAGCAAACTCTCTGAGGAGGTTCATTCCTAATTACATTGAGATGGCTAAAGGTTTTACATGTATTTTTCAAAAGGAAATAGCCTTTCATTAGGATCAGGTTGTGCAAGCTTCCTTTGATGCTCTTAAAGATACCTTGATTAGAGCTTCATTAATGTATTCTCCAAATCACCAAAATGACTATTACTTGTATCTAGCCACTGCAGATACAACCATTGGCATGGTTTTAGTCTAGGAAGAAAATGGGATTGAACATCCGATTTATTACTTGAGTTGTAATCTCAATGAAACAGAAAGTAAGTACTCTTATGTCAAAAAAATAGCTTTAGCAGCTGTGCAAGTTGTTCAAAGATTTCACCATTATATCATGTTACAAAAAACAACTGCCATTTCATATTGCAACCCTATGACATAAATTTTGTCACGTCAATTGCTGGGGGGAAAATACTCAAAATGGATAGTTATTTTATAGGAGTTTGATTTGGAATTCGTCAAGTCCAAATCAAAGAAATCTCTAGTTTTTGTTGAGTTACTATGTGACCTTCCCTTGACCTCCATTGATTCAACATATGAACCATCAATATTGGATGAGTCTCTATTTCTATTTTCATCATCTGATGCATGGTATGGAGATATACTGATCTATCTCCTAACCTAGACTTTCTGGCAAGACACCTCTCGCTCGCAACAGTGACATATTTGTTACCAAGCCAAAGGTTATCTAATCATTGGTAACACACTTTATCGTCGTGGAATCGACACATTTTTACAGAGTTGCCTCACACATGAGGAAGCCTAGAAAGCATTGAATGATTTCCATTCTGGTGCCTGTGATGGACATTTATCAGGATACGCAACCGCACAGAGAATTCTCCGTGCTGGTTACTTCTGGCCAGCTATATTTAAAGATTGTATTATTGTTGTTAGAATCTGTCATGCATGCCACATATATGACCAAAAAACTAGATTACCACCTGTACCACTACATCCAGTCATTGTTGTTGGCCAATTCACCAAATGGGGCATTGAATTTATGACATGTAACCCCACCTCACCTGGGGGGCATGGGTATATTATGGTTGTTGTTGACTATTTTACCAAATGGGCCGAGGTGATGCCAACATTGAACAATAGTGGCAAAACAACTGCTTTTTTCTTTTTTAGCCATGTGGTTGCCCAATTTTGTGTACCACAAGACATAGTTACATATCATGGGTTGCATTTTGGCAATCACATGATGGCTGAATTGACTGCTAAGTTAGGACTGTCACATGATAGTTCTACCTTGTATTACCGACAAGCAAATGGACAAGTTGAGGCCATCAACAAAGTCCTAAAGCAGATGTTGCAAAGAATGATAGGGACTCATAAGAGAAACTGGCATTTAATCCTGTACTTTTCCTTGTGGGCATATCAAACCTAGGTGAGAAATGCAACTGGATTCACACCCTTTCAGTTGGTGTATGGTTTGGAAGCAATCTTACCAATATAATGCAAAATTTCATCGCTCAAACTCGCGATTGACTTGTTACCTGACACTTTTGAAGAAGAAGCGCGTTTCTTGGAATTAATCAATCTATATGAAACCCTTCGTGATGCCACATTGGCTAACAAAGTGCATAAGAATTGTATTAAGGCGCAATATGATAGAAATATCAAGCCTCGTATCTTCTCAGAAGGAGACCGGTCTTGCTTTATGATCAGGAAGCTGATAAACTTTGAGCAGGAAAATTCGAACCAATGTGGATGGGCACTTATGTTGTCAAGTATGTTCTAGCAAAAGGTGCCTACGAGTTAGTAGATTATGATGGGATTCCATTGTCGCAACCTTGAAACAAGATGTACCTCAAACGTTACTATGCTTGATTAAGTGTAGTAAAACTCACTGTATATATGCTTTCATTGCATGTGTGTGTGTGTGTTTCTTTTAGAGATTTTTGTCTGGTTAGTAATCATTTTTGCATTTGTTGTAGATGTCGGAGTCTTTAGAACCTTTTGTTGGTCACGCCGATGGTGCTAGTCGTAGTACGTAGAATTTGTCTTCTGCAACGTGGGCTAATTTCACTCCAAGTGGCGAGTTAGTGAGTTTCCAAGGGATTTGTATTGGTCAATTGAAAAACAATATCACTGAGTATAACACAATTATTGAACTAATATTTGATGCCATTTCACTTGGAATTCACTGAATCATCATTAGGCTAGACTTGCAACTCGTTGTGCTACAACTAACAAACATTTATACTATCCGAAATCCAACAATTTTTTGTATGTTCCTTAGAGTTTGTAATTTGGAAAGACGTTTTGAACACATTCAATATCAACATATTTCCAGAAATCTTAACACATTAACTAATTCTCTAGTGAATTATGTGTTAAATATACATTTGCGACACATGTAAACATAGTATTTTCAATTCACATCATCAATTGAATAGGATTGCATATAATCATAGAAAAACTCTGAAATTAAAATAGATAGGTGTTTTAAAAGTTTTTACAAAATTTGTGCCCAAGACACATTTGGTCATCTGACCCAAAAACTCAAAAATGCATACAAAACATCCTAAGTAGATCTAGTGGTGCTCATGGTAATAGGTCACAGCCTGTGCTATCATTCGCAAAAGCCTAGCCCAATAGTTAGGAACACCAATAGTGTGACACTATAGCCTCATAGTTAACTCCTCAATCTGGATATCTAGAATACCAAGGGTTAATCCCTCTATGTGATACTGCAACTTTGCTAAGGTTTCGGCCAAATCCAAGTCCTTGAGAACTGCTCTCCTGATGTTTCTTTGTGTTGGCCCAACTATAACCTGTTGGTGTCCTGCAGGTCGAACAGTACCCACATCTGTATGCATAAGAGTAATTTTAGTTTATTATTGGAAACATTAAGAAAACAAAAAACATGTAGAAACTTGGAAAAATCAAAAACACTTTGGTCAAACAACTTACCCATAACACCCCATTGAGCTCCAACTGGTAGAATCAAATCTGGATCTCCACGGAAATCCATCCCTAAGTATGGATGCTTCTTGATAACAAGATGTTGTCTCTCAAGCCAGCTGAAAAATGCAGGGGAGAAAATGATTGTTGACTGACCCGCATGTCGAGCCATCAATTCTACCCACCTCTACATGCGTGGATCTCTAGGACCAGCCAAATCCAGTGAAACATGCTGTGGTTGCATCAATGGGATTATTTCTAAGGAGAAAGCAATTAAGATCGAACCATAGCAAAAATTCTTCATCTTACCACTTTTTACCTTGGTCAGATGTTCTTTCAGCAAAGAAAACACAACCTCGCACCAGTTGAAAACTTTTGGTTCTAGACACTCCAGTGCATACTGCATATAAGATCTATTTTCCAGATGGAGTGTCACACTACTAGCCAATTTTGCGATTGTGAAGAGGATTGTTATTAAAGTAAAATCACCTACATCCATGATATTTATTTTCCCATACTTTCTAGGTTGTGTACCTGGCTGACAAAACTGTATGATATAATTTTTCACCGATTCACCTCCATGGGAAAGTCCAGAAAGTGAGATGGGGGCACCTCGCCTCAACAGTCCAGTAAGAAAGTAAATATCCTCAATGGTAATAGGGACCATATTGTCCCTATTGTGAAAAGTCTAATATGTTGGATCCCATGCACAAGCAAGGAACTGTAGTAGTTCTATTTGTTGCCTCATTCCAGACAACTTAAAGTATTTGAGTAACCCACAATTTTTTACGGCCTTAACTGTACCCGGATTGTTTCGGACAACCATGTCTTGTTCTTCATGCTCTCTTTCTCACCATGTAATTGACATTCTGATCTGATGAAAGCCTGAAACACAATCATAAGCTAAATTAGGATCCTTTCCATGCAAAAAACAAGACAATTTTTGGAGAAAACGACTAAAACAAACTTGGGAAATGTGCCTAGCATAGCCTAGACACAGAGCCAGTGTATTACAAATCATGCAGCCTTCTATATGGGTGCTCTTCAACACAGTTTTCGATGTGAAAGCCTGCACTGATCCCAGGGAAAATAAATGAAACCCCAGGGGCCCCAAAAAACCATAAAAATTGCATGAAATGATAAAAGAATGACTTGAAAAGAAAGAAGAGAGGTTTAGTTCTTACCTCGTCCAGATAGCTCGAGAAATGGTCCGCAAAATCTCTCGCAATCAGCTAGTGAACGTTGAGGTAAAAACTAAGATTAGAGCACAAAACTGAATGGTAAGTTCCAAATGGTAAAAATGTCATGGAAAAAACTTGTTTTATGTTTATTTCATGTTCATTAATCGATTAAACATTAGTAATTACCTATTTTTTCCTATCAAACAGATATTTTTAATCCATTTGATGATGCCTGGAGCAGTTTTTGCAACCGATCTATAGAATTCAATGTGCTCGATTGTAAGTTGTACCTTTGACCACAGAGCACACTTTTATCTCTTTTTCAAGCTCTGTTAAAAATGAAAAATGAACCCCCCTGGAGTGTTCTTTAAGCTCTTTTCAGACTCTCTAAATATGAAAAAATTACTAAGCACTTGTCCTTTCCAGCTCATTTATGGATTGGAAATGATATCTCTCTTGTATTATTTTACGCTTTTTCAAGCTTTAAAGATTAATTTACGAAAAATAACTTGTGTATTTTTCTTTTTGTCCCTTTTCAAACTCTCCAAACATGAAAAGTACCAAGTTATCTTTGTTGTTAAATTCGTTAAAAAATCAAATAGCGACAAACTTGTCCATCTAGACAAGACTGAGTTTCACCTTTGCTAGACTCATTAAAACATCAAATAGTGATGGATTCTACCAAAGGGTGAAATTATACAACAAGCATATGTTATCCTCCTCAAGCTTGATAAAAATAAAGAGGTATTGGTCAGCAATGACTAGGGAAAATGGGAAAAGGGGAAACCACTTTATGGTAGCAGGTCGCTTTTGAATGTGACACTTTCTCTCCATCACCGTGACCATTTGGGTTGGGTTATTAGCTTGATGGTTATCACACCATTGGTCTATCATACCGTCCATCACTTTGTTTTGGGTCAATGCTACCAATTCACTTTAGTGTCATTAACATGTTCAAGAGAAGTCATTTAGTTAAAATTCATCTTTTGCAATACCATAAACCTTCATTTTCATGACCATCATTCCTGAACCTTGTGTTGTCAATCAAATTCCATCTCTAAAATCATTACACTCATTTCATGTCATTGATGTGGAATACATCAAGGCCCTTCAACAATGAGTCACTTCTTGTAGGCCTTATATCTTCTCATCTTATCTATTGCTTATAGGAAAAGTCTAAAACACCTTAAACTGTTGTTCTAGATACAACTACTTATCTAGGAAAGTAGTATTTATCCATAGATGCTAAATTATCCCAAACACTTAGTGAGGTGATATTATTCATCCTCATCACTTTACAACAACTTCTATTTAACTTGCCGATATTTTCATCTTGCAGTCCAACACTATTGACTATTTCCATCAAATTTGTAATATAAGAACTTACAACTATCAAGTGATTTACTTGGATTCTTATGCTCAAAGCATCAACAATCTTATTTTCTTTACCTTCTATATACTTGATTTCAAAGTTGAATTCATTGAGCATGGCCAACCATTTTTCTTGCCTAACATTTAACTTCAGTTGTCCAAACAAATATTTTATCCCACTATCATCTATCATGAGTGTAAATTTCCCACCAAGTAGGTAATGCCTCCACATTTTTAAGGCATGTGTTGTAGCTCATTTTTACTATGTCCAAAATGTGAAAAGAAAAATTATATATTCCCAAAAAAAAAAAAACAAAAAATCTCATGAAGAAAAATCAAGATTGTTTAGGATGGAAAGTTGTTTTAAAATAAAGGGGATAGTGAAGGATCAACATAATGCATATGATTTGGTGGGGCCCGACGAGAGTCAAAAGTTAAAAAATTAAGTGTTGGGTAGATTCGGTGGATGATTTCGATGGTGATGTTGAGCCTTCCTCATAGGAGAAACCCAACATCACAATCACAACAAGCGCGAGATTTATCTCCATGGGTGCCTCCGTAAAGAATTCAGTGGGTAAACCGCTCTTTCATCATCAACGATCAAGATCCTTTGTGGCATCACCCTCTAATGGTCCTGCTTACCACCATGGGTGCTCCCGTGAGTGGTAAGTGTATGCCATTGAGGTCTATGACAACAAGTGTGATTGGTCCATTTTACTTGACGCCTCACCCCATTCCATATTGTCATCTCCACCATGTCATCCATGTCATCTCCGCCATGTCATCCATGTCATCATCGTGTACCCCTGCCACCTCTTCATTTAATTCTATTTTTTCCCTGCTTTTTCCTGTTTACCCATAAAACCCCATTTTTACACTAAAGTATCACTTATTTGTTCAAGCTTTCAACCGTTCATAAGAACATCTACATCCTTTAGCTCATTGATTTGGACTCCAACATCATCCAATGATATCTAGGTATATATCCATTGTGTCTACTCCACTAAGTTATTCAAAATATCAAGGAAAATTTCTATGGTAGGTCCTGCAACCCACATTCCCCTTATGGACACAGAAAGAGACATCTTTGTCCTTGTTTTCACTCTAAACCTCATGAAGTTCCATCAAAACATCCTAGTTGGTCAATTATATTCCCTTGTATAATTTGTAATTGTAAAACTAGGATTATTCTCTTCAATTATTCCTCAGACATATTTCTTCCCAGAATTTATCACTTGGTTGACTTCTTCTTTTTATCCCCATAAATGTTTTTTGATGAATTCACTGGGGAGCAGACCCTTTATTTTCCACCCTTAGAGCATTATACTTCTTTTTTTGAAGAAACCTTGGGTTTGGAGTTCCAAAACTTGTATGGAGAAAATTATGCTAAATTGTCTTTCCACCTCATGCCAATTAGACATGTTTTTATCTCTAGAACCAACTATGTTCCCCCTAGATAGTTTTGCTAAAGATGCTCATCCATTTTTGCAAGAAATTTCCAAGGTTTTAGGGAGAGAAAATATTTCTACTATTGATCATGTAGTTATAGGATTGTTTAATTTGGTCATGCAGCCTGGAGTGACTCTTAACATACCAGTTTTCTAGGAGGTTTTAATGAATTCCCAATTGTCAAATTTGAATCTTACTAGTTGTTTCATATTTCCATATTTGTTGATTTACTTTTTCCTCTATTTTCATGTAGATAAATTCATGCATTTAGGCCTGAACATAATGGATTTGCATAAAAAGAAATAGTCAGTGATAAACTGGACAAACACTATAAGCATTCACCCTAACCATGAAGGCTTTTCATGTTTCACTGTCTCTTTTATGTTAGTTGTCTACTCAATTATAAACAACTTAGTTCTACCATGTCTCTTGCTAAATGCCCAATCCATTTTACAACTTAGCAAAGATGTCAAATTTGGGGATTGGTTCCATTTTGAAGATTATGTTGAGATCAAATTATATGGAGTAGAGGTTGCCCCTTACATGCTCCCTTCTTTTGTACCAATGAGATTGTTTTCTTTGGATTTCATTAGACAAAGTTGGAATGTGGGTCAAGTTCATTTTGTACCATCAAATAAGGACATTTATTCAAGTTTCCCAAGACTGTTAGACCTTTTATTGTTAATAATAGATAGGCCATGGAGGAAGTTGAGAAAATGCTTCAAAACATGCATATTCAACAAGGGGAAAAATGGCCCTGTGACCCTCATAATATTATTTCAAAAATAAGGGTAGAAAATTATTATTCTCCTTATATGCATGAACCAAGACCAAAAATTCAAAATTTGGCTAATGGTGGTAAATCTGAAGCACATAAGGAATGGAGGTTGAAACTCCTCATCCCATAGAAAAAGGATTGAAAAGAGGAATTGAAGAGATCATTGAGTTAGATGGTGAAACTACTTACAGTTCCAAGAAATCAAAGCTACATGAGAAAGAAAAGGAGTATGAGCCTCTGGTAGAAAGTTCCTATTCTGCTGCTAGTTTCCAATCACAATTGAGAGAAGTGATCTGCACACCTTGTTCTCCTATTCCTAGAGATAGTCAACAAAACTCTTTTTCTATTTGGAAGGAGTTATATAGTCAAATTAAATAAAATAACAAGAATATTAGGGAAAATGTTGTGCCTCAACTCAAAGCCCAATGAGTATCAGAGTACCATACCAAGTTATTATTAGCCATGGATTTGGAAATGAATCAACTTAAATTGTCCTTTTCTCATTGTTGTACTTTGACTATTTCCTTAACAACAAGTTTCAAAATTGTGAATCTAACTGTGGATTGAGGGGATATTCCATTCCCTGACAAAATAAATATACACATGCAAATTAGAGAACTAATCTATAGTGATTTGAGCAAAGAATCACTACAAGAAAGAAAAATAGAGGCCCTATTGGGGAAGGTAATAAATCAATTGAAGCTATAAAAAGAAAACTCCAGAGCCTTGTATACCCAAAATTAAGGATTGAAGAAATTAATTGCCAATCTTGGGTTAAATCCTGAGGATAGATCTATTGTGAAGAAGATATTGCAGGGGGCAAGGTCATAAATTAAAGTTTTGAGGAAGAAATTAAAGATGTCCACAATTGAACATGTTATGGCCTTAGAGGTAGTAGCTTAGGTTTAAAAATAAAAAGAGCTTCTAACCAAAGAATTATTGGAGAGGAAAAATGAAGTGGCTACCTTGAAGGAAATGAATGCTAGCTTGCAGAAAATGATGGATACCCATGTCTATATAATTCTAGTACAACCATATTCAGAAGATCCATCTAATAAACTAACTAGGGTTATGACTGAATTTAAAATATTAGAAGATGAAATGAAGAAAATACAGAAGAATCTATATGCCACCAAGGAACTTTTAAAATTTAAAGAAAGGAAATTGACTATGGAAAAATATAGCTCATCATAATACCATAAACATTATCAAACAACTTGTAATGAGTTCAAAGACTTGAAGGAGAAGGTAAAGGGTAATATGTTGGTTATACATGCCAGAGAGATAATTTGGAACGATATAATACAACATGAGAAGGCTATTTGGGATTATATGTTGATTATAACAGAAGAGAAGACCATTGTCAGAGATCTGGAAAGCAACATTTTTTCTTGCAAAGAGAAATCCCAATGAATTTCCCAGCTAGAAAAGAAAATGATTGATTTTTTCTTAATTCCAAATCATCTCAAGAATTAAGAACTACCCAAGTTGAAGACAGGACAAAGCTGGTGTTAGAAATGAATCAAATGGTGCAAAATAATTTGTACAGGAAAACCACAGAGGAAAAATTATGGGAGATTAAGGAATCTGTTCTAAGGTTCAATACAAATTTTGATAAAAGGATTAGGGTGCTATTTCTCTCATGTTGGGATCAACAGGTAAATTTTCTCCCATGGGAAACCTATGAGACTTTTTTAGTAGAAGCAAAGAGTAATATTGATTCTTTCCATGAGAAAACAAAAATTCTTAAGGGGTCTACTATTTTGAATTACCTCCACAAATATTTTCAATTTCTATGGTTGATTAAAACTCTCTTTATAGAGCAGCTAACTTACAGTCGGATAACCAATTTTAGGATGACTCATCCAAGGTTTTCCAAATGCTCGAGTTCAAACTTGTAAGTATGGAAAAACTGCAAAGAATCAATGTTTCCAATATCAACAGCAGAACCCAGACCTTCTACAAGTGAGCTTGCATGGGGATCACAAGTTATCCAATGAAAATTGGCCACTTATTTTATTTCATGAAATATTCAAGACGTTGTATTTTGTAATGTCAACTCATAATTTTGTTGTTATATCTAAAAAAAAGGTTTATGTCCTCAAAAGGACTGAATAAATATTAAAGTAGTTTCTAAGGTAGTTTTAGAAGTTTGTGACATTTAACATTTTTTATAACTATCACCTTTGTAATGGTACTACAAAAAAGACTTTGGAGAACCATTTTTGGTTCCGAAATTTTGACTTTAGAAGGAAATTTTTTGTGTAATGTTTTTAATCTTTTCTTGGAGATTAAATAAAGCTTTCAAGGTGATTCCAAGCAGTATTTTGAATTTGATATGTGTTCCTGCTTATTGTAAGTCATTTACTGTTATTTCTTCCTTGGAAAAGAGTAATGAAGTTGCTGGTTGTTTTCTATAATAAAGATTTACTCAACTCACAATACTTGTAATCTTTAAATTAAGTAACCTTGAAATGCGCTTCTCTCTTCTATAAATTCATTTTTATGTCTTTCATATATTCTGATAAGGTTTAAGGGAAAATATTTTGCAGTAGAAGCCTTATGTTCTAAACCTTCTATCATTTCTTTCCATCACTTTGCCACAACTTTAAATCATTTTCATTGCTAGTGAGGCTATCTTGAAAAGTATTTTTATCCCAAGAAGGTTCCCTTAAGATTACCTATGAATCACACTTCTGAAATATCATAATGGGATAACAAATATATTCATTATATTTTTTTATGGATGACCTGGGAACTGACCTATACTCAACCAAAGGTTGTCTCTAGGGTTACAACAACATGAATGATGGCAGCCAATTCTAAATCACGTGTCACATAATTTACCTCATGCTCATTCAACTTTTTGGACTCATATCATACGAATTTACTATCCTGCATGAAGACTCCACTGAGTCCATCTTTGTAGGCACTTGTACACATCATGAAATCCTTGTCAAGATCTACAATTTTTAGCACTAGTGTGTTGTTGAGAAATTGTTTTAACTACTCAAATATTTCTATGCATTGTGTAGTCCAATCAAATATTTCCCATTTTCTCTGTAAGGTTGTATTGGGATGACCTATATTGGAGAAATTCTAGATAAATATCTTATAATATCCTGCCAGTTCCATGAATGATCTAATTTCATCCACATTCTTTGGATTTGGCCACTCCATTATGGCTTTGATCTTTTCAGGGTCAACTGAGATTCCTTCCTTAAAGATGATATGCCCCAAGTAATGTATATGTGGTTGGAAAAAGTCACACTTGCTAAGCTTTGCATAGAGATTATGCTCTCTCAACAATTGTAAAATTGAAGCCAAATGTTTCTCATGCTCTTATTTTCCCTTTGAATACACATGTATGTCATAAAAAAAAAACAATGAAAAATTTGTCCAAATAAGGATGCAACACATTGTCCATCAACAACATGAATGTGGCATGGGAATTGGTAAGCCTAGGGTATCACTACGAACTCATAGTTCCCATATATTGTCCTAAAAGTAGTTTTATGAATGTCTTCCTCCTTGAATCTAGCTTGATGGTAGCCTGACCTCAAGTCTATTTTGGAGGAAATTGTTGCTCCTCTCAACTGATCAAAGGGTACCTATTCTTGATGATTACCTTATTTACCTACCTGTAGTCAATGCACAATCTAAGGGTTCCATATTTCTTCTTTACAAACAATATCGGTGCTTCCCATTGGGACACACTAGGCCTTATATAACATTTGTCAAGCATTTCCTTTAGCTGCAATTTGAGCTCAACCAATTCTGATTGTTCATCCTGTATGGAACCTTAGATGTTGGTGTTGCTCCAGGTACCACCTCAATAGAGAAATATTTCTTTCTTTGAGGAGGAAATCTAGGAACCTCTAATGGAAATACATTTGCGTATTATTGCAAAACAGGGTACTTTTGTAGCAATTTGGCTTCCTCATTTTCTATTTCTCTGTTAGATTCCTCATTCTTGGAAACTTTCACTACAAGTAACATGCATCCCTTTTTGTTGCTCTGTTTGGCTTTCATAGTCATGACTAACCTCATTGAAATGGGATTTTTCCTGCCTTGTAGCACCCTTTTTATCTTTTCTCAATTGAGCATTCAATTTCTTTTTCATAGAAGTCTACCTTGATATGATGTAAGTACAACTAGTCCATACCCAACAATATGCCATATGCACCCATTGGAAATACATTCAATTGGGTTGTTGTGGCCATGTCATTGAGTTCAAATGCATAGTGCTTTACCCAATGGTTGATTTTTCTTTTTGTCTCAATTTCCAATTGAACAAACCAAGGTTATTCATGCAATTCCTCACCCAAACCACATTTCTTAACTACCTTTGGGTTGACATAGCTATAACTAGAATCTGGATCAATTAGAATAGAAATGAATTGTTCTTATAACTTACCTTCCATCTCAAAGATGGATGTCTAGTGATCTACTTGACGATTTTCCACTACTACATAAATTCTTGGCATACTCTGAGCTACTCCACCCACTGTGCTCGCCTCCTAAGTAATGTAAATATTTGTTCCAACATCTGGCTAATGTGGATAGTCTCTCCTCCTACGGTTCCCACCACAAGTCCAACACTTCAGTGGCTCTCGACCCTCAAACTAGGGTTGTGTTGACATTTGTTTCTACACATTTCTATTAACAACAACATTGGATTTCTATTGAAAATGTCTTGTTTGGGTTGGGTGCTTACCTTCTTTCCTTTTTGAGATTTTATTGGGAATTTTTTTCTTATTTCCTGCGTTGCTTTTATCCTACCAATTACTTTTAATATCACTCCTATGTTTTTCTTGCTCATAGCAATGTGCTAGATTTTGGATATCATCTTTCAGGGTTTAGGGTTCTACAAACTCAATTTTATCCTTGAATGCCATAGGAAATCCATTAACTAACCTTTGAATTTTGGTTTTTTCATCCTTGAGATATGATGCATACCTCAATAGTTATAAAAACTTGGTGACATATTCATCATTGGTTAACTGATCCATTTTGAGTTCATAGAACTCCCTTGCCTTACAATCATAAAAGCGTTCAAATAAGTATTTCTCTCTAAAGAGATTTTCAAACTCATCCCAGGTCAATTATTTTTCAGCAATGGCTCTATCATTCTTCAAATCCTCCCACCATATATCTACTTTTCCCTTCCGGCTATAGATGGAGACTCTAGATTTCATATTCTCATAACAATCATGTATTCTGAAAAATGTCTTCCTTACCAGCAGCTAAGATTTTACATCCTTTGCTTTCTTCATATCCCCGTCAAATGTGGGTGGTTTGGTTCCAAATTCTTAAGTAATATGGCCATTTTCTTTGCTTCCTGAATGATGATGATGGTAATGGTGAGACTAGTTATTGTGCCTCTAGGCAACAGAACTAGACAAATTGCTTGAATAATGCACCTATGTGCTAGTTCTTCCCCTTCGAGTGCTCAAAGCTACATCTCGTAGCACAATATCCTCACTTCCTTTCTTATGCCCTTTTTTGGACCTACCACCATCCTCTTAGTTGGTTATTTCCTCTGAATCATGAAGGCTTTTCCTATCTCTATGACTAGCCCTCATCTTTAATTAACTTTGTTGATGCCAATCTGAGAGAATTTGAAGGATGACGGCATTGATATATGCTTGCCTTTCTTAGGCTCTTAACAACTTTTCATTATCATCCTTGAAGCTTCTCACCTCAGCCCTTAGGCTTCTCAAGGTGTACATCTAGTCTTGGGATTGATTCCCTCCCCCTTGGTCAATTGATCTCTCTTTTTCATTGGATCTGGCCCCATCACTTCAATGTTGTGATTGATCAGAACTATACTCAACCATTTTGATCCTTATTGTTATAACTTCTCTACTTTATGTTGCTTGTGACGTGTTGAAAACCACACATATTTTAATACCTTTCAAAGTAAATAATTAAACACATAATTATGACCATGATTTTGCATTCATGTTTCTGCCATGGAGGTTTCTACTATGACAAAACAACCATGTTAGTGTGCAAACATATTTACAAATCATATGCATCAATCATTCGATCCTATAATTTCATCATAATAGTTAGTAGTGACAACATATTTATGGTCATGGTCTTGCTCTCACCAAGGTATTGTAAACCAAATAGTTCACATTAGCACAATTTTACCAGCAAAACTGTAATCAATAATCCAAACTAGATTTTAACACCTAAATAGTTAATTAGTCAAAAAAATAAAATCATCATTAGCTCGTGACAAAGCCCATCCAGTCCAAGCATTATACCTAGATGCTCTAATGCCACTCTATAACATCACCTGACCCCTCATTACCTTTAGAGGAATGGGGTATTTTTTGTGTGTGTGTTAACTCCACATTAATAGTTCCATGTTTATACACACACACACACACACACATATATATATATATGTATGTATATATATGTATCTACATACATACATACATACATACATATATATATATATATATATATATATATATATATATATATATATATATATATATATATATATATATATATATATATATATATAGATATATATCATGCCCTTGAAAAACCCCAAGGGCCTTCAATATTTGTATTAGCCAAATGCCTTCTACGTGGGTCCCACATGATATGTCACCCCACTTTCTCTCTCCCGGTAGTTCCCAAGCTATGCACTTGGCTACTCGCTAAATTATCTACATTGAGATTACATGGTTAGTGGGCCCCTCTTTATCACCTCTGTATTGGCCCAAGGCTTACTACCAATGGTTGCCATTGCCAAGTTGCCTCATCCTAGCACTTTCCTTTACAATACCTCTTTATCCCGTTGGGGTCACGATGCCAACTGACCTGGCTATGGGTCCTCCTTCCACTAATTGTAGTTCTTCAAGGATTGCATGTATCTCCAATGCAACTAGCCCACGTCATCCCATCAAGCCCCTCCTGATGCACTCCAAATATCTCTCTGTATCAACCATCGAACCTTATCGTTGGGCTTATGTGGATGATGGGACCACTTCTCAACCAAAATCAAATCATCAAGGACACGTAATATTGTTGGGTCTATCCCGACGTTCTCCTCTATTATTATCATTTATTCTTCTAACGTTATTTCATTAGGCTAACTTGGCTAGTAGTACCTTTCTCCACCAACCAAATCTATGCATACTGCCACATGGTATGAATTACGTCATCCCGTTGTTTTACTCATAGTGCTTTTCAACTACCTACTACTTTAATCTTTCAAGGTGATCTTTTTAGGGTTGACTCGATAAGTGGGTTAGTCGCCTACCAATAACGCTACGATAAGGCATGGGTGCGGCCATGTGCCATCTTACATCATCTTTCTAGGCTTTGCCCTACATATTCCTTTAATCCTCCTTTTCATTCTTCCTAGATAAGCATTCGGGCCTATGTGGCTATGGGCCAACATTAGCCAATGGAAACATTGTCGAGAACACGTCATTATGCTACATAATCCCACTTCCTTTCACCCAGCTCTCCTATACTCACACCCTTGGAAACATTATGGGTAAAAATTTTAGGCTCCCACCTTTGGACCATGTGTTTTAGTGAGCCTCACCCTTGCAAAACTCCAAATCAAAATTAGGACATGTAGTGGCACTACCACATCATCCTGCGCCATTCACCCTACTCCCTTTCGCCTACACCTCATGGAACTACTCTGGGGTGAACCTAATGGGATGGCATGTTAAATGGGTTTATCCCCAACTAATATCATAATGGTCAAGGTTGCATGGTTTCCAGCATGTCCAAGCTATCATGATCTTGGTTACTCCCTTTGCTTCCCGTAACCATTCTTTTGGGGTATTCCTTGTAGGCCACATTAAAACTCTTGTATCTAATCATGTGAAGAAAAAATTAGTCGTGATAATGGGAGGTCTCCACAGCTACAAATTGATATGTTAAAGGATAATATTTCTTGATATTATCTTGTAAGTTCAGGGCTTGATCTCTCTGCGCTGCAACACATTTTTCCTTTGTATTCTCTTCCATGGCTCAACTAAGGGACTTCGGTCTTGCCTCATGCAACGTCTCTAACGGGGATCTCCGTGATCACCCCAAAAAAAGCCTTGTTACTGAACAAGCTTCCTCAAGCTAGTTGTTGAGTCCCAAAACTGCATCTTTCCTACACCTTTTTCTAGCTTCTTCCCATTCATCTGAACCTCCTAAGTCATCAGTATCATTGCAAATTAGTTTAAAAAAGGGCATTTAAAGTGGTTTCTTGACTATGTGTTTGTGTTGCTATTTGAACTAGATTTTTGTTCATAAGCTACGGAATCTTGTCACTTTCCGCAGCCAGCCCAACTTTCAGCAGTTGTTTTGTCAAAGTCTATATTGCAGGTGTCTTCAGGCGAATCGAGCCACATGGGCAAGTTGCAACCGACGTAGACATGGACCAAGTCCTATTAGCTCAGTCGAATTCATCAGAAGAGGCCATAGTCAATGGTGGGCAAAGCGATGGTCAACTTAAGACTCCTACGACGATAAAACTCTATTTTTCACCACATGAAGCTTTGCGTGGTTGTTCCTAGATCTCAGGGGGACAATTTAACACCTATGGACTGCTCCACGAACCGAATCCAATAACCACCTTCCTAAGATTGAATCCTCATGGCAGCCATAGTGCTAAATCTCGGGACGTGGTTGTTTACGTGTCTTGTATCAGCACAGAATGTAGGAAAACAATTATGTCATCCTCTGTTATAAATAATGTGTTCTCATATGCATATTAGTTAGCTTTTTGGTAATGTAATTCTAACTGTAAACGAACCCATTGTGCCGTAACTTTATCTCTTTGTTATGACTGCATTTTAATACATGAGAAGACTCTGTTTCTGAGCTCAATTCGTGGTTGATCGTTTATTGTCCAAGGATTGTGCAGAGGGCCCCTGCACAAGCCGAGGTCTTGTTTATTACTATAGAGTTTCATGCTTTATTTCTTTATGTTCTTATGCCATAATCATTCACTTGTATATGTATCACATTTCTTATGGTATTAATGTTTGATAGCTATCCATAGCTTTTCACATTTTATATATTGTTAACTGATCAGTGCTTTTGTTTCAGATTACAATAGGCAACCCAGGCATTTGCACATAGTTTTATAATGACTAATGACATGGAATTATTCTTGTCCTTCTTCTGATTTTCATTTCCTTTAGTTTTTAGTTCCAGCACTGTGTTATTTATTTCAGTTTTTCTCATTTTCTCTTCTACAAGATAGATATTAAATTACTCATGTCATTTTCAGTTACCTCCTAAAGCCAGAGCGAGTCAAATGGTGAGGAATTGAAGTATGAATGTATGGTTTGATATTATTTTATTTTTCTACAAGTTAGATATTAAATTAGTCATGTCATTTTCAGTTACCTCCTAAAGCTAGAGTGAGTCAAATGGTGAGGGATTGAAGTATGAATGTGTATTTTGATATTAGTTTATTTTTCTGCAAGTTAGTTATTGAATTGCTCATGTCATTCTCAGTTACCTCCTAAAGCCAGAGCGAGTCGAATGGTGAGGGATTGAAGTATGAGCGTGTAGTTTGATATTAGTTTTATTTTCTGCAAATTAGATATTAGATTGCTCAAGTTGTTTATGATTACCTCCTAAAGCCAAAGCGTGTCGAATGGTGAGGGGTTAGAATATGATTTGATGTAATGTGATTTTAGTTTACTTTGCTTGTAATTCTTGGATTTCTTTGAGTTCAGTATTTCTTATATTTTCATGGCAGCAAGGATAATGGGTTTCATGGTCACTAGCTCACTATTGTTTAATTAGAATAGTGGCACATTTTCACTCTCTTTCAGGAATTAGTTTCATCATCGTATGTTTTTTTAAAAAAGTTTGAAGTTTTGAAAATCATTTTAAAAGACATCATTGCCACGAACATTTATATCATACTTGTCTTTTAGAATTTCCATCTCACATTAGGGAATTAACAAAAATAAACCCAAAACAAAACAAAAACTCAAAAACGACAAAAAATTAAGAAATAGGTTATCTTGCACATATAGTGCACCGCACTTCAACAGTTTACGACCCCCAGATTGACAATTAATACAACAATTTAGGACACTCCTTTTCTCCTTTAATTGTTTTTCTATCAGGATTTTTATGAGACCATGGTGATACAAATGTGGTTCTATGTCCCCTAGATGCTTTTGGACTGTTACAGACATCTTTTTCAAACTGTTTAGTAAGAAGTATGGCAGATTAAGGATTTGGTTGTCTAGGAAATTCATTAACAGACGTGCATGATACATGTACATTGCTCCAAAATGTCCCTCACAGGTGATAAATTTTTAAATAAATAACAATAAGCTAGCCCATTCTTCTTTTGAAACATGAACAGGAATTCCCTTTTTGAAAACGGTGACATCCATACCTAGGTCATGTAAGATCGCTCTCCAAGCTTCATCACCAATGCCTCGGTTCTTAAACCAACATTCACCTCCCTGGGGAAGTTCTGTGGTAGCTGCTATTGACGCTTCAGTTACTGTGAATTTTAAGTCTCCAATTTCCACCTCTAGTCCATCAAAAGACCTTGCAAAGGCCTTTGTAACCTCCCTATGGTAGCCTTTGAATTTCTGGATAAAACGTAACCACCTGGCCTTCTTCAATATATCTTTTGTTGAAAAGTGTGCAACAAGAAATGCTTGTTGAGAATGCAACAAGATGATGGAGCTTAGTGGAAAGGAGTCGTCTTCACTAAGTGGGCCCGCAGGCTATTTTTGGCGCAAGTCTATTTTTAGACATATGGATCATGTCTATGGATTGCAGATTGCTGTTTATGGATGATTGATCAAGTTGGAAAAAATAGATGGACTTCTATTTTTAGACCACAGCGGAGTGACTGCTCAGTCTAAATATAGAACAGTCAAATATTATTAGCTCATAATAATATTTAGACTATAAACTTTGTCTTATTCTCTTGGAGCACTTCAGGATGAGCTACGGATGTGGTACATGCAGATCCCAGAAGGAAATACGTGGTTACCTATGGGATGACTAATATTTGCATGCAGGACTTCAGTTAGAACTCAAGTGAGTTTAGTTTAGTGGACTGGAGGTGCAGTTGATGGAGTTGTGTTCAGTTTAGCTTTGTTAAACTGGTTGTATTTAGTCTAACTGGAAAATAGACTAGAGATGAGTTGGCTGAATTAGTTATTAATTAATTCACAAGTTATTAACTCATAATACAACTAATGAATACATCAGTTAACTCAGTTGCATGTCAGTGCATGTTCAGTTCAACAGGGACAGGTGTTAGAGGATCAGATTGTTATCAGTTGTGACTATAGTTGTGCACCAGATCTTGCACAATCAGGGGATTGAGTATGCCAATGAGTTTGCTCACGTATTTTCCCACGTTGTAGCTTGTGCTCACGTTATTTAGCCAAGGAAATACGTGGTTGCCTTGGAATTATCATCAATTCTCATGCAGGTATTGAGCAGTGGAGGTAGGCAAGCAGTGAAGGATATTTGAGCCAGTGATTGATTCAGATCTGAGCTGTATTGTGTGTAACAGAGGTGGAGATACTTGTGAGAATTATTATTCTGTGTAATGTTACATGACTCAATCATTAATATACAGATAGTTGGGGTTTTTAGCGAGATGCTTTCCCCGGGATACATACTGTGTTAATGTGTGAATGCTCTTGATGCTTTATTGTTATTAATGCTGCTATATTGATGATCAACGTAGAGGAGCTTATGTATTGTGTATGTTTTCTGCAATACTACATGATTAGGATAATCTCCATTGAATATGTGTTAAATTATTCAAAATTTCTACAATGTGAGCGGATAAGAGAGCGGGAGCACGCAACCAAAATCGAGATTTCCCATGAAATACCATCCCTAAAGCCAAATGGTCAATAAAAGAGATTACACAAGACTAGAATGCAAAGTTAATATCCAAAAGGGGTCTAGCGGACAAGGGCACAAACCTGATCCATTATTTCCACTGAATCCCCCCATTAATCCATGCCCAGAAGTGTCACTGATAAGCAAATTACAATACTCAATTACCAAATGACAAGGCATACCTTTAGGTTCGGGAGGCCCACCTTCAAACATACGATCATGGCAGATGGACGAGGGACCACATGGTTGGCTCAGGTGGTAGAGAAATGGCACAATGAGCTCACTGGTGGCTGCAAGGGGTTGTTGGTTGCCGACTGAGGACCATCTTGGAGAAAAAAAATCTCCTAGTTATATCACCCACAGAATGGTGGGTAACATGTGGCTCCAACTAGGACGTGATCTCTCAAACAAGTGGGCTAAGCTACTCGAATGGGAGGTCAGGAGAAATCCAACAATATCATGGTTATTGTAGACCTTTCACCCGCACATATAATATATGGAAGAACACAGTGCAGCGTGCTTTCGCGACTTCTCATGATCGCACATGCTATATGTTAGGCCATAAAATCAACAGAAAATAAAATATGCAAATATGCATCTATCTACCATAAGAAAAATCATATGATGTTAGTTCTAATTTGAAAATGAGCATGCAATGCATCCTATCCTAACATGCATGTAGTAGGCTAATACTAAGTGTAATCATAAAGCCAGTGCAACCAACATACCATCAAGTCAATATAAATATGACTGCCTATATGATTACTCATGTAGCAAATCCCAAAGCGAACACAAACCCAAACATATGGAGGATGATGTGAGTAGGAGGTGTGAAAATATGATGCCCACACATGGATGATTATGTGAGAAGAGGTAAGAAAAGGATGTGATCTAGTCCGTGATATCTTCTCTTGCAACAAAAATATAGAGATGTCAACAACCAAGGTCATAAAATTTTGATGGATGGAAACCTCTAGCATATCACTTCCACCATTGTCCTTATTATTTACGTTATGGCTTATGGCCTTCATTGGGTTATGATTAGTAGGAAAGGGAAGCCAACGAGATGGAGAAACATAAGTAGGTTGCACATGATGATTACACTGGAGAGGGGAGACTATGGAGTGATCAAAACCTCGAGGGTGCTTCTAAGGAGGAAAAGTATAATCAATGAAGGAATTCTCCTTTACACTATACACGGGAAGGGGGAAGGGATCACAATTACTTGAGATCATATGACCAGGGTGAGGGAATCACTTTATGAAGATTCAATATGATGACCAATAGGAAAACGGGGGAAAGAAATATTGTATTCAACAGGTTGTGCTTTCCCAAAATCATAATCTAAAGGCTCAAGTGATTTGAACATAGAATCATACTCAGGAGAAGTGGGAGCCTTATCAATTCCCTTAGTATCAAATATTGTATCTCTTCTAAAAGGAAAATTAATCACTTCCAACTGCCCCTCTTTTTGCAAAGGAAAATGAATATTCTCCTTCCCAAGGGTATCAATGGGTATGTCATCATAAATAGTGTCTGAGGGGAAGGGAATACCAATTTCATCCTCATCCTTCTTGTTAGTGTCGTAAATGGAGCACAATCAAATTGAGGACCAATAATTTCCCATTTCTCCTTTTTAATGTGGAAGTAGTCTTCAATATCATCTTTCAAGGGGGTAATGGGATCATCTCTCTCAAGGTTTTCAAAAGACGATTCATCGGGAGTAATATCTTTGAGAAAGGTAGGGTCAGTCTCAATTTTACTTTCCATAAATTCATCCTTCCCAGGACATGTGTCTTCAAAATCATCCTTTTCATCATGTGGACCCAAGGAGGACTCGTCTTCGTGCTCATTGCCGAGATTCATAATGCCTTGACGATGCTTGATGAAGGCTTCCTCTTGGATGCTTAATGGAGGGTGTACTTGAAAATGTCTAAGAAATCCATCAACGAACTCTTTAATAGATGAGATGCTCGTAGGTTCATGATCATGCAACCATGAGTTATGAACATCAAGGGATCCCATGAACAATAACATAAGGACATCTTGGTGGACAATCTTCTCTCTTTAAGCATGTGCATTAAATCTTTCTACCTGGTCAATTGCAGAGAGTGGATCACCATCAAACACGAGAACCCCACGTACCATTCTTCCTACAACATGATTAGGATGCCTAGGGATGCTAACAATGTCCAACACAAGAAATTTATCAGAGAATGACAACCTATTTGAAGTATACATGAAAAATATGTAGGACTCACCAGGGTGAAATTAAAGACGCCTAGAAAAATGCTCACTTCGCCCTACAAGCGTCGACCTTAAATTTCAATGAAGAACTAGGGCTTCCTTCTTCCAATGGAGTCACTAATAATGATATGTCAATATGTTGTATGGGGAACAAAACACACATTTCGCATCCTCAGCAACGACGCCAAAATGTTACTGCTCAAACTAGCAGGGGGTCCTAAAGGGGCACTTGTTAGGTCAAGAGAAACAATGAAGCTAAAGCCCACTGTCACCACAGCTAAAGCTTCCTACTCTTTCTGAACTTTCACCGATGGTGTTGTCACTCCCAGAGACAACCTTGGATTGCTTACAAGACCATTGCTTGGGTGCATCTAAATCGGTGTACCTCAAATGATTCTTAAGCAGGGGGAGACATCACCTATGTTCTATACATATATATTATAGAGTTGGTTCTTTCATCCAAAGATACAAGCCGTATGTTTCAGCTTTTCTATACACACATAGTTCCTAGAAATATAATAGAAATAGTGAAGGCCAAGCACTTCAAAGACTTATAGTTTAACCAACTTTATAAGATGATTGAGAAGAGATAAAGAAAGGGGACAACTCAGGATATAAAGCTCTGAGTACCAAGAAGTCTATATATAAAATATAGAGTCTGAAACCATAAGATTTACTCTAACTATGTGAGTGATAGGAAGATGTAATGGAAAAAGTAGGAACGAATGGTATGCTTCACACAATACAGTTTTGGAAATATAATTTCAACCCCTCACATAGGCATATGCATTAACACTCTAACGCAAATGAATATGTAGACAATTTTGAAATATCAAAGTATCTATTATCGCATGAAATCAAAGAGGAAAACATACAAGATGAATGAAATAGAGTAACAAACTGTAATACATCAAAGGAGGAATCACCACTACTCCTGTAATATTATGCAAGATCTATGTGACTAAGTGATACAATTTTCACAAATATATCTGACTTTCTTTCAGATTTGAAAACACGTTTTCAATGTTGTGACCCCCTATTTATGAGAAGAGGGGGTGCTTTTAATCATGGTTTCATACATAAAATCTTGGGCCGAGTTTTTAGTTGTTAAGTCAGCTTGATCTCTCGACCAAGGGAGGTTATGTATCCAAAAACATTAAGAACAATAATAATGGCCTCACAGAGGAAGGCACATCACAGAATCACGAAATAGGTGAGACATTAATGCCAAATCCCTAACGCCCCATCCCTGTAATCACTTACCTTTCATGGCTGCATTTAGTTCATGACACATGCTCCTGCGCTGCTCAACTAACTCTCGTCATTCCATCTTAAAAAACGTTTGGCGCCGACCTTGAGAACGGGTTACGAAGAGCCACTTTTGGGGGGTGCCTAGACTTGGTTTTGAATGCTCCTCCCCCTGATTCACTACTACATATGCCTCTGGGACCAAATCTGTCACTTCAACATTAAATGTTCTACTGAATCACTTAGTGCTCTACTCTACCCAACCTCAAAGGCTTGATCCCCTATATCTTCCTCTACAGCTACTTTCGACGCCGACCTCGTCGATTTCTACATTAAAAACCTTTTGAGCACAGTCGATGCCCTAATTCGGCTTGGGTGTGCATTCTCAGTTTAATGATGGAAGTCTCAAGGGGCACATACATTTACCTCTTCAAACAGGTGAAAGGGCACATGTGTTTTACCTCTGGAATAGGCAAAAGGGTGCCTTTGGGTTCCCCCTTAGCTTCGCTTTATTACGGCCCCTTTTGTAGTGCTCCGCATATGACCGAGGGTTGGGACCAAAGGCTTTGTGCTTCAGTGCTAAGGCTCTCAATAGCTGCACAGAGGGCCTTTTTATTTATATTGCAAAAAGACCCTCATTGGTCAATTTCCCGGACCCAAACTCTTTCTAAATCACAACTCATAACTTATCACATTCGTGGGAGGAGTCCTGCATTTCGCAATCACATTGTGCCAATGTCTTAAGATTTTTATTTCTCTATAGCGTGGGCTGATAGTCCGGACGTGATATCCTTATAGACCACGACGTAATAATTTATCACGTCCGGGATTTTCCCGCATATTGCAGTCGTTGGCTCCATTTGCTTTAGCTTTTCCCCTTAACTATTGCGATCGTCAATCTACAGGGTGACGTCACATTGCCATGTGTCGCCCTGTGAGTGGTGACACGTGGCACCCTGAAATGGGCCCATGTCGCCCCCGAAAATACTGAAACTGGGTGACACGTGTCCTCTACCATGTCATCAACCATATTGCCACATCACTACTGATGTCAGCTGCCCTGTCAGCTCTGAAGACCAATCGCATGCTGCCATGTGGCCTCCAAGAGGAGAGAGAAAGTGTCCGGCTTGGCCCTATTTTTGCAGGCATTTCCTTTGTATTTGAAATTTGGCCCTCCCCAACGATTTTGTTCTATATCACAATATCGACGATTTTTAACAATTTGTGACTACAACCTTTGTTGATCATCGATCGTCGATGCCACGTGGAGGAGAGAGAAAGCGGAGGCCCAACCCTTGTTTTGTCGGCCTTTTCCTTTGTAAACTATTTTCTTGGCCCCTTGACGATGTTCCACAAAAATCGCAAATCAGTGATTTGTAGGTATTTAAAGTTTTAGAACCTACCGATATGCCGAACTGCGGAAATACTGCGATACAAGGTTGCAGGGATGCAGGATTTCGCCACGTGGAGGAGAGAGAAGGGGGTCGCTCACCCCTGGCGGTGCGACAATATATCGCAAATTTGAACCCCCACATGTTTTGGAGTATGCCTTAATTGATGGACTTCTGGATCCGCGGGATGTGATATCGGTGTTTGGGACTGCGACATGCCGATAACCTTAGTTGTGTGCCCCAAGGGTCCTGTCGATGGCTGATTGCGATAAATGCTCTGCCCGGACCCATTGACTGCCGATATGTGATATCAATGATTGATGGATCATTGTTTCTCATTCCATCAGTGCTCCATACCTGTCTGAATGCCAATATGCGAGATGTGATGAGCCTCGTAGGTCCCGATTCAATGAGTGTAAAATAGCTAATTCCTAATTTTGAAAATAGAACTTGAGGAACTGGCCATTCATTGGTAGTTCCAACAATTCACCATTCATGTTTTCAAGTAGAAATGTGTTGTTCCCTCTCTCTTCTGCAATCCTGAAGGGGCCAAACCACAATGGATCAAATTTTCCATGTTTGCCTTTGTCCTCCATTTGACATCCCACCTGAGAACTAAATCTCCTAGCTGAATAGGTCTGTCCTTGGCCTTTTTGTCAAGCATTTTCATTTTTTGTTGATAATTGGATAGTTCAGCCTCCTCCTGTTCTTTGTTCTCCTGAAGCTCAACCAACCAATTAATCCTCCTTGTCAAGGGACTTGGCTTCTCTTTAGCTTCTTGTAACAACCTTGCTACTTGAATTGGGAAGACAATAGCTTTGCCATACACTAATTCAAAAGGTGATTTCGCAGTGGATCATTTAGGCATTACTCGGTTGGCCCATAGAGAAAACTTCAGTTGGGAATCCTAGTTCCTTTGGTTTTGAGTGATAGTTTTCTTCAACACCCTCAATACAGCTTTGTTTGAGGACTCAACCAAACCATTGCCTTGAGGGTAGTATTTAGTGGAGTGCCCAATAATGATATTGTATTTATGGAAGAATCTAGTGAACTTGGCAGATTTGAATACCTTAGCGTTATTAGTGATGATTTTGAAAGGGAAACCAAAGCGGGACAATATGTTCTCCTCCATGAACTTTATCACCACTGAATCTATAGAATTTCTAGCTAGGATGGCCTCTACCGACTTGGTGAAATAGTCAGTGGCTGTCAATATCCATTTGTGTTGGCCATTGGATGGTGGGTTTATCTCCCCTATGAAGTCCAACCCCCATTGTCTAAAAGGATCCTCCACATGCACCAAAATCAGGGGGAGAGGATCAAACTTCTGTCTTTCAGCAAACACCCGACATTTCTAGCACCTCTTGACTCTGTTATAAACATCTTGGAACAATGTAGGCCAGTAAAATCTAGCCTTGAGGATTTTGTGTGTCGTGGTCTTCCAACTATAATTCCCTCCACGAATTCCTTCATGAAACTCCACAAACACCTTATGGGTCTCTCCTTCCACCAAACATAGCAACAATACCCCCACAGGGTCCTTCCAGTAGAGTAGGCCATTGGATATGATATATTTTTGGGCTTGCAACCTCATGCTTCGGTGTTTGGAGGCATCCAACCCCAACGGGCACCTCAAGAATAAGAGGTAATGAACGATATTATTGTACCATGGTGATCCCTCATACTTGCCATAGATTTTCTGCTTAGATGTTTTAATACTGATCTGGTGATCGTCTGGTCTTTCTTCCTCTGTGGTCAGGTTTATCCCTAGTGTTTGGCAGTTGGATTTAGATAAAACCTTGGCCATACCCTGGCCTTTAATGAGCTTGGTAGGATTTATTTCTAGCTCGTATTCCTGTCTTTTCACTATCCATTTGCCCCTCTTTCCCTCGATGTCGCCTTGCACTAGGATGTCCTTAATTGTTGTCATTGGAACAAGCACTGTGATTTTAGACTGCAGCACATACGCATGAAACATTTTTAGAGCCTTGACCCGTGCATAAGCTTGTTTCTCCAATATATTATATCTTAGTTCAATGTCCCTTGGTACTTGGCTGAAGAAGGTGATGGGTTGCTCATAACCCGCTTTATTTTTCTGTAGCAACACTGTGGCAATGGTATGTGGAGAGGCAAAATAAAAGATGTAGAAAGGCACTGAATAGTCAGGACTGGCTAACATTGGGGGTTCAACCAAAGCTTCTTTGATCCTACTAAAAGAATCATGGGGTACAGGGCTCCACTTGACTTCATTTCCCTTCTTGAGCATGTCTTTAATAACTTTGACAATCTCTGTGTAGTTGGGTATAAAGTGCCTCAGGAAATTTATTCTTCCCAAGAAGGCTTGGACTTCTTTCTTATTTCTGGGCAGAGGAATATGGCTAATGGCTTCAACCCGTTTAGGATCAATCTTCACACCCTCCTGTGATACTACATGTCCTAGTAGCTTCCCTTCACTTCGGGCAAACTAGGATTTCTTAGGATTCAAGGAGAGACCATATTTCCTGCATTTCTCAAAAGTGAGTTCCAAGTGGAGGATGTGTTCTTCCTCAGTCTTGGAAAATATTGTGACATCATCCAAGTAGACAACCATGAATTTGTCTCGCTTCTCCACGAAAGCTATGTCCATGGCTCTCGGCATTGTGGCCCCTGCATTTATAAGCCCAAAAGGCATGCAAGCATACATAAAAAATTCCCATGGGGTGGTGAAAGCGGTCTTTTCCTAATCCTTGGGATGAAAAACCACTTGATTATATCCAGAGTACCCAACAACCATGGAAATTCTAGATGAACCAACCACCTTATTATATTATCCATCTTGGTCAACTACAGTTGTCTTTCAAGGATGCCCTATTTAGGTTCCGAAACTCTACACATAACCTTATCTCTCTGTTCTTCTTATGAATCGAGACCAGATTCGCTACCCACTAAGAGTATCTTAAAGGTACTATAATCTTTGCCTCTAGTAGCTTCCTTATCTCCCTTTCAATGGAGGGGAGTAAGAGTGGATTTATTTGTTTGAGTTTCTGCTTGTAGGGTTTCACTCCACTTTTCAAAGGAATCTTATGATGTATGATGTTAGTATCAAACGTTTTCAAATCATCATAAGACCAAGAAAAAACATCTTTGTAGGCTTTGAAAAGATCTATATACCTCTGTTTATTGTGCAAGGGGATTCCTTTTGACAACTTGATCATTTGAGGCTCCTCCTCTGATCCAATGTTGCAATCTTGTACTTGATCATCCATCTCAGGAGCTATTTGTTTAGCAGCTATGTCATCTTTATTAAAAATCCTTTCTAGTGGGACTAGTCCACGAGGGATAGTGTTCCCTTTCAGTTGCAAAATCTTGTTCCCAGCCACTACATCTTTCCATGAAGTGGCTTCTTGATCCGCTTCTTCTTCTTGATCAATGGTGGAGTTCGAAAACTCCCCAACGACCTCTATGAATTGTTTCACTCGTTCGTCATCTTCGAACACCTGCCAGTGCTTGATGTTATTAGGTGCGAAGGGTTTGCACCTGACTCTCACCTCATATCTGAGGAGAGGATTTTGAGGGGGCCTGAAAGTACTTGCAGCTACATCAAGAGAGTTTGCCATCCTGTTTTCTTCTTTGGGCAGAAACTAGATGTTAAAGCTAGGAAGAAATTATCAATAAAGTCCCATACTTCATTTCGGTATGTCCTCAGTTTGGGGTGTTTGGTCTAGCATTGATACCTAATTTGCCTTACGATCAGCTCAGTGTCTCCATAAACTGTTAGACATTCAATATTCAGAATTTTTGTAGTCTATAAGCCAAGGAGCAATGCTTCATATTCTGCCACATTGTTGGTTGCTTCGAACTCCAATTTGAATGAGAAGGGTATTAGGCGGCCTTTAGGAGATACCAACAATACTCCTGCCCCATTTCCCTCTTTTGAATTAACTCCATCAAAATATAGTTTCCATACTTTGCTTTCACTTGCATGTTGATGTTCTAAATACCATGTTAGGTAGACTGATGTTTCTTATGTGATAGCCTCATCTTCTTCTAGAAATAGGTAGGAGAGGTCACTTTCTTTTCCATACACTCGGGAGTTTTTTGAGCCTTTAGCTGAGGTCACAATTTTTACAAACCTAGATTCTCTATATAGTCTCCCTTTTTCTCCTCCAGAGGTGGGAATGGTGGCGTAAGTTAGATCCAACTTGATAGAGTCTCCTACCTTGGAACCCCAAGACCTAGATAGCAGCATGCCAAAATGAGGGGGTATATTTGCCGCTACTATGTACGTTACCACACTTTTCATAGGGATCTGAGCCAGGTTCACCACCAAATCCTTTATCATTCCCAAACATTTTACTCTCTTGGAGTCAAAGGAGTATAGGTCCACGTAGGGCCTAGTGATATGCAATCCAAGCTATTCCATTACTTCTAATGGCATGAGGTTGTGGGAGGCTCGAGAGTCCAACATGCAATTATGTAAAAGAAGATCATGAATTCCCAGAGTTACATAGAAAGGTGTAGTATAAGGCTCAAGTTCTTCCACATGTGACCTGAAGACCACCATTGGCCTCTCTTCTTAGAGATTTAGAGAATCCTAGGTGGGTGATGAGAGTGATGGAAGCATGAATTGAGATACCTGAGCTTTATAGGTAGGCTGCTTCAGAAGCTCAGTCAGTGGAACATAAATATTTACCTTTTCAAGCTCCCTTTGAAGGCTGAATGTAGATTGGGTCTTCTTTATACCTCCTGGCTCATCTTCTCCTTCACTACCATCGGTTTTTTTCAGCAAGACAAGTGCTTCCTTTGTTGTGTGCTCCCCTGAGTCATTTATTTCCTTATTCAAGGGGAATTTTATCCTGGCTGGGTCATAATTCAACTTGCCTTTCCCTTTGTCCAGTACTGGAGGAGTAACTTGGGGAACATTTTCCTCATGTTTCTCTGGTTTTCTTGACCTCTTTTTTGAAGATATTATAGTATATTTATGTTGTGGTTGTGACAACATGAAATCCACAAACTGTTTGCAATAATAATCCATATCTTGCTTATATGTTGCTTCTCCATCATGACTGACCTCTTGGTGAACCATATTCTCCTGTTCTTCTTCAGAGAAAGAAGAATATAAGTTTCCCTGCATTTCCTGTGTATCTAACCATTGCTCATTGGGGTCATCTTCTAAATATACAGGATGAGGGATCTAATCCGGTTGTTCCTTTCTTTCCCTTGGCAATATATGTGATGGAGGCCTTTTATATTTTGGGTTATATCCCCGATTGTTGCCTTGAGCATTCTATTTGGAGGGACTCTTGTTTTGAGTTTCAAGCTTTCCAACCTTATGCGACAAACTCCTGATGAGTTTATCCGGATCCTCCAACTTTTGGTTTGGTGATTCTCTGGTTTGACCAAAGGAGGAAGCTTCCTCTTTACCTCTTCTATTCCCAGTGGTTTCCTTCTTTCCACTTGACTTCCCTTTGGAGGAAAAATTTGCTTCTACTTCCAAAGCATCGACCTAGAGTTGATCTAAAATAGGAGTCAGATTCAAAGGCTCCCAAGTAAACTACCCGAGCAACAACTGGAGGAGTTTTTATCTTAGCAACCAAGTAGTTATACTACTTATCGAATCTCTTATTAAAATCTACGATATTCTCCTTTGGCATCTTCCTGATGGCATTGAACTCTGTGAGGAGGCACTCATGATCTCTCTTCTCACGCCATTTTTGTGTGAAAGAGGTTTCAAGTTCCTCCTAGGTCAAGTTCCTCCCAGGTAGTGATGGAAGCATCAGGGAGGGTTTTGAACCATTTTCTAGCTTCTCCATCAAGGGATTATACAAAAAGTCTCAGGACCACATTTAGTTGTTCTACATTAAGGTTCTCAGAAAAAGCAGAGAAGGCTTGAATGTAATTTTGAGTAGAATTATCATCTTCCCCATTAAACCTTAGCAAAAGCTTCAAGTAGTCTTGGGGCATATCACTTAGGGGTTGAGGTAAATTGAGAGGTGCATACTTATTTAGCAAGAATCCTAGAAGAGCCATTTAGAATGGTGGAGGAAGATTGAAATTTATGTGAGAAACTGAGGTCAATACCATAGGGGTTGGAGGGGAAGGAGGGTATGTTAGGGTCTTAGAAGTAAGTCCTGAATCGTGAGCAAAAGTGGGCTAAGAACTGGAGGACGAAGTGACAAAGGCTGGTGAGATGGTAGCAGAGGTAGAGGGAATTTCTCTCTCCAGACTTTTTCAAAAATTATTTTTTCAGGGTCAGGAACAAATGGGGCTTTCCGTTGTGAGATGTATGAGCGATTATGGGGCCTTCTGAAAGCCAAAGTGATGAATTAGAATGATGGGGGTGTAAAGTCACCAAGGTGATGCGAATGAAATCAGAACATACTTCGCTCACCTACATGAAGGGTGCTCAATTTGTCATATCCCAGGGGAAAAATCCTTCAATACATTCCCCGACAACGATGCCAGAAGATGTTGTCGTTCCTAGAGACAACCTTGGATTGCTTACAAGAAAAGTTCTTGGGTACATCTAAATCGGTGTGCCTAAAATGATTCTCAAGTAGGGGGAGACATCACCTATGTTTTATACATATATATCAGAGAGTTGGTTCTTTCATCCAAAGATACAAGTCTTATGTTTCAACATTTCTACACACACATAGTTCCCACAAATATAACAGAAATAGTGAAGTCCAAGCACTTCAAAGACTTATAGTTTAACTAGCTTTATAAGATGAATGAGAAGAGACAAATAAAAGGGACAACTCAAGATATAGAGCACAGAGTACCAAGAATTCTATATATAAAATATAGAGTCTGAAACCATAAGATTTAATATAACTATCTAAGTGACAAGAAGATGTAATGGACAGAGTAGAAATGACTGGTATGTTTTACGCAATACAGGTTTGAAAATATAATTTCAACACCTCACACAGGCATATGCATTAACACTTTAACACAAATGAATCTGTAGACAAGTCTGAAATATCAAATTATCTATTATTGCATGAAATCAAAGAGGAAAGCATACAAGATGAATGAAACAGAGTAACATAATGTAATACATCAAATGAGGAATCACCACTACTCCTGTAATATTCTGCAAGATCTATGTGACTAAGTGATATAATTTTCACAAAAATATCCGACTTTCTTTCAGATTTTAGAACACTTTTCAGTGTTGTGACCCCCTATTTATGAGAAGAGGGGGTGCTTTCACTCATGGTTTCATACATAAAATCATGGGCTGAGTTTTCAACTGTCAAGTCAACTTGCTCTCCTGGCCAGGGGAGGTTCTGTATCCAAAAACATTAAGAACAATAATAATGGCCTCACAAATGAAGGCACATCACAAAATCGCCGAACAAGTAAGACATTAATACAAAATCCCCAGTGCCCCATTCATATAATCACTTATGTTTCATGGCTGTATTTAGTTCACGACACATGCTCTTGCGCTACTCAACTAACTCTCGTCATTCTGTCTTAAAAACATTCGAAGCCGACATTGAGAATGGGTTATGAAGAGCCACTTCTGGGGGTGCCCAGACTTTGTTTTGAATGCTCCTCTCCCTGATTCACTACTACATCCGCCTCCAGGACCGATTCTGTCACTTTGGCCTTAAATGTTCTATTGAATCCCTCGGTGCTATGCTCTTCTCGACCTCAAAGGCTAGATCTCTTATATCTTCCTCTGCAGCTTCTTTAAGCTCTAACCTCGTCGACTTCTGCCATAAAAACCTTCTGAGCACAATCGACGCCATGATCCAGCCTAGGGTGCATTCTTAGTTTAATGATGGAAGTCTCAAGGGGCACATGCATTTACCTCTTCAAACAGGCGAAAGGGAACATGTGTTTTACCTCTAGAATAGGTGAAAGGGCACCTTTGGGTTTCCCCCTTAGCTACGCTTTATTACAAACCCTTTTATAGTGCTATGCATATGACCGAGGGCTGGGACCAAAGGCTTTGTGCTTTGGTGCTAAGGCTCTCAATAGCTGCGCAGGGGGCTTTTTTCTTTATATTTCATAAGTCCCTCATTGGTCGATTTCCCGAACCCAAACTCTTTCTAAATCATAGCTCATAACTTATCTCATCTGGGGGAGGAGTCTCGCATATCACATTCACATTATGCCAATGTCTTAAGCTTTTTCTTTCTCCATAGTGTGGACCGATAGTTCAAACACGAGATCCTTATAGACCATGACGTAATACTTCATCACATCTGGGAGTTTCCCGCATATCATAGTCGCTGGCTCCATCGGCTTTAGATTTTCCCCTTAATTGCTATGATCGCCGATCTACAGGGTGATGTCATCACTGCCATGTGTCACTCTGTGAGTGGTGACACGTGGCACCCGAAAATGGGCCCATGTCATCCCTCAAAACACTGAAACCGAGTGACACATGTCCTCTGCCACATCATCAACCGTACTGCCACGTCATTGCTGACGTCATCTGGCCTGTCAACTCTAAAGACCAATCACATTCCACCTCGTGGCCTCTGGGAGGAGAGAGAAGGTGGCCCGCTCAACCCTATTTTTGTAGGCATTTCCTTTGTATTTGAAATTCGGCCCTCCCCGACGATTTTGTTCTATATCGCAATATAGACAATTTTCAACAATTTGTGACTACAACCTCTGTCGATTGTCAATGCCATATGGAGGAAAGAGAAAGGGGAGGCCCGACCCTTGTTTTGTCGGCCTTTTCCTTTGTAAACTGTTTTCTCAGCTCCCCGACGATGTTACACAAAATTCACAAATCAGCGGTTTGCAGGTCTTTAAAGTTTTAGAACCGGCTGATATGTCGAACTGCTGTGTTGCGGGGTCACCGGGATGTAGGATTGCGCCACGTGGAGGAGAGAGAAGGGGGGTCGCCCACCCCCAGTGGTGTGACAATATATGCAAACCCCCCCCCTCGCGCATGTTTTGGAGTATGCCTTAACTAATGGATTGTTGGATCTCTGGGATGCGATATCAGCTTTCGGGACTACGACACGTCAATAACATTAGGTGTGTGCTCCAAGGGTCCTGCCAATGGTCGATTGCGATAGATTCTCTGCCCAAACCCGATGACTACTGATATGCGATATCGGCAATCGAAAGATCGTTATTTCTCGTTCTATCAATGCTCCATACCCATCTGAACGTCAATATGCGATATGCGATGAGCCTCCTCGGTCCCGATTGTGATTGTTTCTCTATACTTAGTCGTTTTCCTCAATGAGCTGGGCTTTTTAGGGCAATCTTCTATAGACTCTAACTTTTGATCTGGGAACCCTTTTTTGGACTTCTATATACACTAGAAAGATTTTTCCAAGCATTATGCAATGGGGAGTATTTCATCAAGCTCTGATAACTTTTGTGGCTTAGGAAATGGCTTCAACTTCACTATTCTCGTGCCATAGATTATTTGCAAAGCAGTGGGTAAGCGGTAAATGACAATAGATGGGAGGAGACCCGATATATAGAGAATCACTTATGAAGGATAGATCAACTAAGATGGATGTGAAGTCATCTCGATAACCCTTTACTAGGAGATACTCAAGAGTGGGATTTGCTTGCTTCTTAAGCAAGATACACGATTCTCTAAGATACAGGAGTAGGGATTTGAGGGATTGGATTAGGAAATGCGACTTGTAAAGAAGATTCCTAAACCCTAAAATCCTTGTGGAACTTCGTTTCCCAAGTAGTTTTTGAAGAGTTGACTTTGATAAGATATGGGACCATACGGGACCAAGTGGACCCAAGTTAGGTCAAGGGGATAGGATTTAGCAACCAATGATATTCTTGACCGAATTAGGGAGGGAAAGGGATGAAGAAATGAATTTTCAATGAAAGGCAATGCAAGGATCCCAGTGAGGTTTCTAGCCTAAGGGAAACCAAGGGCAAGAATTGGTCTTCGAGATAGGGCTTACGATCTCTCAAGATCCCACCGTCGTAATCTAATGAAATTTGTAGGGCTCCTTGAGGACACACCAACGCAATTATGGACCAAAAATACAAGTATTTGGATGGTTATCTTGTGAGATATTCGATGCCCTAGGTGATGTATGGGGCTAGACCTAGAAAGAAGAGGAGAAGGTGAAGAAAACTAAGTTTTGGGGTGATCACCTATGGTAGACCAATGCCTAATTCTTTAGGGAGATTGGAGTCAAGAATGATTATGAATTCAGATTTGATTTTCTTGGTCAAGGAGGCCCTAAAGGCAACTTCACTTAACACTAGGGCAAATGAAAGTAGCTTCAAAGACTTTATACTTCGTTTTGCAAAATAGATGGCTTGTCAAGATAAATTTCAACCATGAAATATCCCTAGGAACATTCACTCATCATACGTGGCCCATACATGAAGCACCACTATCTAGAAACAAAATTTCCACAACTTCGCTAATAGATGCAACACATTAGCCCTAGAATAGAGAAATCCCAACAACAATGTATGTGACAAAAATAGAGCAAAGAATAACATTAAATTGCACTTACATGCATTAGAGTATATCCAACCTTCAAATATTTTCCAAACAAGAAGCTCTAAGACCAGAGAAAATGATCCAAACATCAAAATTCATTCCATGCTCCAAACTTTCATCCACCAAGAAGGATAGCAAAGTTCTCTAAAGAGATACAAGTCCAACCAAGTGATGATGCTAAAATGAATTCACATCACTTGTATTTATACACTTCTAATGAGTTTGATTTAGCTAATTAGACCTAGATTAGCCCCTACAATAAAATAATGTGCAAAATAACTAACTTTTGGTGACAAGCCCACCAAACTAGCTCATAAACAAAAGAATAAGCCTATCAAGAGGTCAAATAATGAATAGTGCATGTCGTTAGGCCTTGGAGGCCTAATGGAGTCCATATGTGCCATAATGTGTAGTTGAACTCCTAAAAGTAGTGGCCAAGGGGTTGGCCCCTTGTAATAACCTGTGGTGCTCCAAATGACATGTGGGGACACACGAATGTCCTCATGGGTCTCAAAACGAATTGAAGATGCCTCCAGATTGCCTATAAGGGCTAGGATGATGGTGTAGGTGATGCCACATCATCGTGCAACTCCTAGATCATCTGCAAAGTGTATGGTGCAACTCTAGGGCCAACTGGGCATGATGGATCAGGTGCATCTTCCTCGTCCAATAAGTGAACCACAAGCAATATTTAAATGGTTGTGGAGATCCATGGAGTGTTGTCTGCTACTGTGGAGGCCCATGGCTCTCTACACACACCCTACATGTGCCATTGTAGCCCTATGGGGTCGGGACCTCGTACAGGGATACCAAATCTAAATGGAAACCACTTGTAATCCTGCATAAGATCCAATGTGTCCCCTAACCTTCCAATTAAACAAGTCATTACTGAAATCGAGTAAATGAGATTGCCAATCATGGACCACAGGGGGGGACTTCATAATGGCATGGTCTTTCATAATGAGCTTTAGGATATGCCAATGTCTCATAAACTCCAAATGGGGTTAACCAAGTATCTTATTAGGTGGTTTCTACTTCTAAAGGGGATAATATGTTCAAGGTACATCCTTCAAAAGGCGGTGGTATGTGGCAGATAGGTGAATGGAGTAGGGGATGAGAAGGGGTAACACTGGGTCACATGTTGGGGTACAAGGGTAGCTAATAAGAGGGAAGCCCACACTTGGGTTTATAATGTATAGGAGGGAGCAATCGTGGTACATGAGGTGCCCCAACCTTGATTTTTCCACCCTTATTTATATGCCTTTTGCCTTTTTATGATTTTCTTTGATTAACTACTCGGGGCTCAAGGGGTAAGAACATGATGCATAAGATATAGCAGTGAATAACCCCTTTTAAGGTAGTGCGGTTCATTTCCCACCAGGGGTTGGGACAATCATGGGTTCCTTTATGATGAAAGAGGCTCATAGAACCTATAAGAACCAGGGTGATGACCATGATGATGGGGTAGAGCTCATGTATTGGTTTCTTCCCACGTGCTAAATGTGTTTGTCCCAGCCATCTTTTGCACTTTGTGGTACATTTTCATGTTTAATGCGGCCAAATATGATTTTATCTTTATTTTTAGCTGCATCAACTTCAAGGGCATCATTCCAAGATTTACCCAAGGTGTGGGCAAGGAGAAGGGGTTAGCTAACCCTATGTGGACCTAGGTGGGAGAAGTGATGAAAAGGGCAATACTGAGTGGAAAGGGGGTAATATGAGCGCCTAAGGGAGTGGGACCACGCAACCATAATCAAGGTTTCCCATGAAATACCATCCCTAAATCAAAATGGTCAGTAAGAGAGATTCCATGAGACTAGAATGCAAGGTTAATATCCAAAAGGGGTCTAGGGGACAAGGGCACAGACCTGACCCATTCTTTCCACCGAATCCCCCATTAATCCATGCCTAGAAGTGTCCATGATAAGCAAACTACAATACTCAATTACCAAATGACAAGGCACACCTTTAGGTTTGGGAGGCACACCTTTAGGTTTGGGAGGCCCACCTTCAAACATTCGATCATGGAAGATGGGTGAGCGACCACATGACTGGCTCAGGTGGAAGATAAATGGCACAATGAGCTAGTTGGTGGCTGCAAGGGGTTGCTGGTTTCTAGCTGAGGATCATATTGGAGAAAAAAAATTATCCTAGGAATATCACCCACAAAATGGTGGGTAACATAACCTATCCTAATCTCTAAGCCGTGTTGTGGCCATCTCTGTCCAAGTCGAAAACTCCCTCTTTCCCTCTGCTTGGTTGTTGCTCTACTACTTGCATTCCCTTCTAGAATACACAAATCTGCTAGCTACTACCGCCAATCTGCCTAGAAAAATTGAACTTCTAAGAGTCGATGTTTCCTGTGAGAAATTTTCCCTTTGTGTGTGCTTTTCTCTTCCACTCGACATTAGTTCTTCTACTGTAAAACCCTCTGCGTCCAACCAAGGAATCTACTCAGTGAAAAATCTGAGCTGTTGTTGTTCCCTCTGACTGCTAGAATCACTAACCGAGAATTTCAACTTTTCTGCAACCCTGCAACTGAAAATCGAATTCCTGCTCCAACAATTTGGCCTGCTTGTTTGAGCACTGCGCTACCTCTAAGAATTTTGGCCTGCTGCTCCCTCTGAGCAGTGAAATTCTTTCCTTTGCTTCTGAGCTTTCCAACTGATCACTCACGCTTTGATACCACGTGAAAATTTCATATATTGCAGCAGCTAAAAAATATTCTTCTAATTGTTAATTTAATTTAACAATTTATTTTCCCATATAAACAACAAATAATTCTCTACTGCAATTTGCACAAATAAACCACAGATGAAAAATAGTGCTAGAAACTGAGAAAATCTAGCAAACACACATAAAAATGACATTGTTATTTTTTGACAAATGTTCCCGGAAAAAAAAAAAAAAAAACCAACTTGGGAAAACTAGTTCAACAACTAAGGGTTTTTATTATTAAGCAGTAGTGAAATTCTGAGTACAATTTGGATGCCAAAAACTGGCAATCCACAGCAAGAGAATATGGCCAAAATTATTTAAGGGAATTTCCTTTCTTCCACAAGCAACCTCGACACAACTTCTCTTCCAAAAAATCATCCTCCTGGACCTTCTGCGTCAGCCTCTCCACAGTGCTTGTGAGAAACCTTAGACATATAAGCCTGGAACGACCTCTGATGAAGTTGTTCTACCTATCTCATTTGAGGAAGCTGATTCTCTGACCCTCTAGAAGACTTTCCCAACCTCTAGAAGTTGAATCGATTTTTCCTCTAGCCAAATCAAATTGCTCTTCTAAAGCAACTATGCAGTCCTCTACGCTACCTCATTGGGAATAACTCGACCTCCTTGTTATCGCCTCTTCAGATCTGGAAAACTTCCTCTAGATCATTATCTCTGCTTCCTCACTGAAGCTCAAACTCTTCGACAACTCACTGTTGCTACTCTAAAAAATCGAATTCTCCATGTGAATTTGGTGTATTCTCCATCACCACATCGATCCCTTCTTATATCTTCATGTTGGGACTCCAACGACCAAGATTAAATCTTAATCGACTGCTCAGATCATTTTTGGATCAATCCATGTGAGTTTTTAGATTATTCACATCTTGAATTAATTAACCAATTTTCTTAAGTTTAGACTTAGGAAACATTAAAAAATTTCCTTAATAATCTAATTAAGTCATCTCTAGGTGGAATTTCTAGAAACGATTTTTGGGTTTTGGACATCTCATGTATTCTAGCCTCTAAATCAAATTTCGTGGCTAGAACACATCCGATGCTACATAAACTAACGCCCTAGTGGAAAATCATGGCTAACAAGAACTATATTTTCAGTGCTAGTTTGATCAATCAATAGAGATTTTAATGATACCAAAAAAAGAAAAGGAAACATTCTTACTTCAATCCTAAAACCACTAGATAATAATGAAATTTACATACACACATACTGTTAAAATCATAGTTTTTCTCTAAAACAATTGGCCAATATTGACTTCTCCTAATTAATTCTCTAAAGAAGTTTATGAAATGCAACAAGAAAAAGTCCTTTCCATGTAGTTACCATCCTATATATAACTTAGTCACCAAAATTAGTTTCAAGAAGTTTGTGGTTCCTAAACTATCTTGACTATTAGGATCTTGTGTCACTGTCTACCCTTTTTTTATCTTTTTTTCCAAGTTGGAATTTCAGTTTCATTTCAAGTAGTTGCCCCTTTCCCTTCAATGAATGAATTAACAAACTATGGGGGTTTTCTTTATACAATTTCTCCTCTCTTTTGACTTTTCAAAATCATCAAGGAATTATGTCTTTGAAATGACAATTATTACACACGAAAGTATGAATTATCTAATAATGGCCATGTGCTTCATTGTGTGCCAATGATGAGCTTTCTAGTGCTTTAAAGCACTAATTTCTTTTCTATATTGGCAAATCCTCCTCACCATGATGCTAGCATTCATGCTTCCATTATTCACTCTTTCTTACATAAAGTATTTAGATTAAAATGTATAATCTAGTTTCTAGTGATAGTACCTAGTCGCCATTGCCATAGGATATAGAATTTGTAATTATACCAAACCTTAAATCATATTTTAAAATTGTACTTAACATAAAAATGCCGATTAACAACTTAACCAAATGTTCAAGTTTACTTCCCTAAAGAATCTCAAGAAACTTTCACAACAAAGATTGTAGATCTCGGTAGGATATTTTCAAAGGCATAAGGCACACTCAAATGGAAATTAAGATCAAAAGTCATGGTGACAATATTAAAGATGCATTTCATAATTTGCCAAAATTTTCGAGAGACCACATATTTTCAAAAGATCACGTCACAACAAAAAATAAAATCATATATTTACAAAATATCGCATTGCAACAAAAAATAAAGTCACAAATTTCAAAAAGATACCTTTTGGAGGGCTCACAAAAATGAATATGTAATCACAAAAATGTAACCACAATCTCCACAAAGATACAAATTACAAGTATAAAAAAGATACAGCCACAATCTTCACAAAAATGCATTTTTCTTTTCATAGAACATAAAAGAAAGTCATCACAAGATTGTAAAAGAAGGTCATTGCAATATTGAAAAAGGTGGATGTTGTAGGATTGAAAAGGATGGTCATCATGTCTTTATAAAATATAGCCTTTGCAACTTTCAAAAAGATCATCTTGTTTATGAAATAGACAGTTTGCAAGCTCATGAAAGAAAAGTTTTTTAAATGCATCAACATCTTCGTGTTGTTGTAGAAGAAGATCATTTTAGATTTTATAAGTGTTTGCAAGTTTTTAAAAGAAGATGTTTTGGGAAATTGCAAAAGGTTCTCAAAATGATTTTTAAAACAAGAGGCATTCAATGAGCTTGAACTCCAAGGAACAAGAAAAAGGAATGTCACCTTAACAAAAATGAGTCTTTTAACAAAACTCTTAAGCATTCACAAAGGCTTAAAATAGAAATTAGATCAATATTAAAACCTAACTTTCAAATATTAAGCGTAACTCACTTTTGATGACACATTCAAAACCCAAAACTTGGAACCTTATGCAAACGATCAATAAACTAAGAACCATATGAAGGTGATAATAAGATTAGCATATAAAACTTCAAAGAATTAAAATTTAATTAGATCAACACATTAATGAGACTTATTTGGTTAAGTGACTTTGCACACCTACAATTTTCAAGGCTAACCTTTGATCAACAAATGCCTTTTTTGTGTTGTAGTGTGTAGAGGAGAGGATAAGATTTGGAATTATTGATTGTACATTTAGCTCTAGTGAACTCGTCTATTTTATAACATATAAAGTTTCAACTGTTTATTAGTGGGGAGACCTTGACTATGCATTTTCATACTCATGGACATTGAAATTAGATTTCGATGGTTGTGTTGCATTCAAAATTCCAAAGAAGACAGTTTGTTGCAGAAGTCAAAAAATCATCTTGGCTAGCACTGAAATAATCACACAAGACTTTTTTTAAAGTGAAAGTCTAGGCATCGTTCAACATGATGCTCTATTGGAATTGAAATTTGTTAGTGTGTCTAATATTTGTGCTATATAAAATTTTTAACTCGAACTGGCGATCCTTAAGCAGTTGAGAGAATTTAATTTGTGAAAACAACCCACTAATGTCTACAACACCTGATACCCAACACTTGAAAGTGTTGGTTCTTCTTGAAACACGATTTTGAGCTAGCTAGTGATGTGTGAATGCTTCAATGGATGAGCTAGCTAATGATGTGTGAATGCTTCAATGGATGAGCTAGCTAATGATGTGTGAATGCTTCAATGAATGAGCTAGCTAATGATGTGTGAATGCTTCAATGAACCTCGATGAAGTTGACTAACACTTGTATATGGAACAAATTTATTTTTTTCCGTCGAACGTTCTTGGTTAGGGGAATATTGCCAAGGAACCCTCTAGATGTTTGAAACAAAACCTTCCTGATTTAAGCCTTAAGTTGGCTCTTGCGCCAGAAGGGTTAACCCTAAAATATCTTATGAGTTGATTGCATGGTGCCACTTCAACGATATATTTACAATATAAAATTTGATGCCAAGTTTCAATGGTTGTTTGCAAGATAAAAGGATGTTGGACCAAATCAAGCTAGGCACATACTTTCACATTCAGATCTTAAGATCAAGGCCATATCTATTGGTCACCTTTACAACATAATGTAGAAATATATTCTTATACCATGAAAGTTGCAGAGGAAGTTTAGAGGACATATAACTTCAAATGATGATGAGAGAATAGCAATCACTAGTATTTGAAGATAAACACAAATATTATAGACACCTAAGAGGTATGGAGGTCTTTATTCATTTAATGATAAAACAGATAATGTGTTGGGCATTAGCAAATGAATCCAACAACTTCATTTCATTCACACATCTCTAGAGCATCTCCCATAGTATTCAAGGCGAGAAAAAGAATTCATTTCACAACACAATGATAGTAAATATAGTAGACTGAACTTTGCTTGGAATTCTTTATTCATGCTAAGATGATTATACAAGCATTCATCTCATAAATGCAAAATTTATTATATATGAGGGACTACATTAAAATATTTCAAATATTATATGAAATCTTGAATAATAGAAGACAACTTATACCACAAATTAGGTCTGAAATGACTGTAAATATAGGAAAGTTTGCCTAACAGGCTGCATAACTGAACAACAAGAAAGGAATTGTGAAAATCTCAAAGATAAATACAATAACAGAGATAACTGATTTTACAATAGGTGTGGTGAGTCCAACTGCCTGGCCAATTAATCTTAAAAAATAAACTGACCCCAAAGGGCTCATTGAAATCCCTTGACTTCAGTTGCTAAAAATTCCAAACCTTGTACCCTTCACTGCCTTTTTATCCATTTTTTAATGCTAAAGTCATGCCTCCTTTTGTGCAACCGAATTTCCAAAAATAGAAATTGAGTTTTTGAGCTGAAATGGCTAAGGTAATCATGTAACTAAACTAACTTGTTAGTAAGTAGGGTAGTTGGTGTGACGTGACTTCTTCTGAAACACATGTTGTGATCATATTCTACCAGTTGTTCCTATTCTCTAGAACGTTCAGTGTTTTCTATATTGAATGAACCTTCACAAATCAACATTTATAACCTCACTGAAATACCACTACTTGTCAATCCAAACTGAAAGCATGCTATGCAACTAATATTCAATTACAACACTGTCATTAAGTTGAACTAACTCATAGATGAAATAAATGTAATAAAGTCTTGCCATTGTCGGTTGAGCTACAAATTACACGAAATACTTTTTGTTTATCACTCTGAAAAATTCCCTTTCTCAGTTAACAATGCATTGCACATATAGCCAAATATATTTGAAAGCTTTCAATGGACTTGCAATTATAAGTAGGCCTGAACATTCCACAACTAATTTAAATAATGGCCAGTAGAACTTATCTACCTTACTCTCCAACATATCAAATGAATCAAATTCATAAGAGCAACTTATGCATTGCCTAATGAACTTATAGCAGAGAAGCCTATGGAACATAAGTGGAATAAATGCATTGTCTAGATGTGTTATACAAGCCTCCAACAAACCATCTAAGATTACTGCAAGAATCAATGATAACATATATTGAGATGAAGTAAACTCTTTGCATAGAGTTGCATAGAGCTATTGTCCCTTATATTATTTTCTTTTCACTATTTTCGTACATCAAAGCAACATATTCATATCCAACTAGAGAAGGCATAGTAACTCCAATGGCTCACTTCAAAATTCCTGCCAATGGAGCTAAAGGTAGAGCTTCGAGGCGACCAAACATCCATATAGGCATTGCACAACTAAGTAAGAGTGAAAAATTAGTTATACTAAGAATATCTCAGTCACGGTAGGCACACCATGGCTTATCATGGAAAATTTTAATTGGGAAAAACTAGCTAACAATAAATTTATTATTATCCTAAGTCTTAAAACCAACCAAATATCTTGTCCCAGTCAAGTGAACCCTTTGCTCAACTCAGACACATTACTATGTAGAATCTCAAGCCAAAAGATTTATCACATGTGATTATGGACTCTAATACTAAGGACCATTTTTTATATACCTGTAACCACCACAAGACCTAACAACTTTAACTCTTTCACCTAATCAAAATTACCCTAACAATACATTTATCAATCTTTTTGTTTATAGAGTTATACCATATGAGATAACTACCCAATAACATGGATGTTTATCTTGAGACCATGAATGCAATTGAGTCTCTAGAATGGGTTGTAGCCAATTTCCTCGTGCCTTCCTAAAAACTTCTTCTTTTAAAAGATATTTGGTGGTAGTGTTTATATTATACAATTTTGTTAGCCATTACTCTAATTGGTAATTCTGAGTTTGGGCATATTTTGGTAAATCGGTTTTCTGCAAATTATCAGACATATAGATATGTAAAAAACCTCTTAGGATAATGTTTCTTTCACCAAAATCCTTTGCAGTGGGAAACATTAATATTTTCCAAGTTTGATAAACTTGATAACTCGGCAACTCCATATACCAATCATTTTGTTAAAAAAAAATTTGACAATGAATAGAAATTTCCATGAATTTATTTTAACAGTCTAGATATATTTATACTCATTAAACAATGCATACATTATTCATTTAACAATCCAAATAGTCATATCCACATTCAACTTTGTACACATATTTCATTTGAATATCCTCTTTCATTTAGGCACATCAATTTTATTAGGTTAATACCGGTGTCTCTATTGAATATTGGCAATAACTAAATGATAGAAGTTAGATATATTTCTTATTTTGTTATGACATTTTAAATATTAGCTATCTTGTATTTCTGAATTCATGTTTCTCTTTCACATTTACTATAATAATATTATAAAAATACTATATAAGTTATCAAATAAAAAATAACATGATGTAATATTCACTTATCAAATTACATAAAAATATAACTAATAAAATATTATCATATAAATATATATAATTAATTATAAATAAAATTTTATAAAATAACTTAATAATAATATTATGTTCGATGAACCTAATAATACAACATTATGTTTTCCAAAAATTCCATATTCAAATTCTCCACAGCTCAACGAATTATATATATATATATATATATAATTCAATTCTAAATTAAAAAAAAAAAAATTAAACCCAAAAACACAGAAGTCTCTAGTATTTTGAAGCTTTCTCATGGGAGGTCTCTTATGCAGAAAATGTTGGATCAGATTGCAATTTTGGCAACATATATTTGAATAAAATATGAACATAATTGGCAATTCTGCTTCCAAAATATGATCTGTGCAGATTTTGAGTTACCCGAAGAACTTAATTGAATGGTCTCTTCTGATAGATACTGAAACTAATATGTTCACATGACCTGGTCCCCTGTAACTTCCATGACGATATGGTCTCTTCTGATAGATACTGAAACTAATATCTTCACATGAGCTGGTCCCCTGTAACTTCCATGACGATCCAGCTGTTGCAAGAATCGCATCAGTCGCCGCCTCCTCTCTTATTTTTCCTTGTGAGCTCGATGTCGATGAAATGTGGGTGCAGGTCCCCAGATCACATCCATAGCTTTATACGAAAAAGCACATGTCCCAGGGTCCACGTTTCCATACCATCAATGGCTGTCTTGCAGACATTTGAACAGCAAAAGGATGAAGATCACGAGTATGGATGATGTATCACTCAATAAAGTGGGTCCATAAAAGGTAGGTAGGACTTATAATGCTGTACAACATGCAAATAAAGTAATGCAAATAAAGTAATAGAATAGAATAGTGGGAAAATTTTGAATAATTTTTGGTGTTTGGAATGGATTTGCAAGTCTTCTCTGCTTAAGATGATGCATATGTAATTTCTCTGTAAAGCTCCACAAACAGGGTGATATTTAAGATTGTATGAAGTTATCCTAACCAAAAGTATCCATGAAAAATTAAAAGATAATTACTCAAATTAATCGTTATCTTTATATTTGTTTTGATAAGAGTGTTTATTTATAATTTAATTATCAATAATTATTAGGAATTTAACTTTTATGAAATATTTAAAGCAGTGGTTATAGATGGAAGGTTGAGATTTATTTTAAAAATAGTTATGTTCTTTCTATTCTTTTAATTAAATCGGTTAATTAAAAAAATGTAATGTGAACATGAGTTATAGTTATTTGGGTATGTGGTATTAGAAAGTCATGTTATTATAACAAAGCCTACGTACAAATTAAGAATCTCTATGGTAAAGTGAGAGTGAGTGTTCATGGTTAAAATTCTTGTTACATGTTTTTTAAATGTATATATGTACAAATTAAGAATCTCTATGGTAAAGTGAGGGTGAGTGTTCATGGATAAAATTCTTGTTACATGTTTTTTAAATGTATATATGTACAAATTAAGAATCTCTATGGTAAAGTGAGGTTGAGAGTTCATGGTTAAAATTCTTGTTACATGTTTTTTAAATGTATATATGATTAACTCATATGTTAATTTGTAATAACAAATAATAATAAAGTTATAATTTTTTTTTTTTTTTTTTTGACAATGTGAGATATATTATGAGATTCAGTGCTTTTTTATGCTTACATGCATTTACTAGCTTTTTTATGTCTCTCCGCATTTACTAGTCATTGTGCTAGGTCATAGTCTATCCATTTTACTAGTCATTGTGCTAGGTCATAGTCTATCCGTTTTGGAGGGTTTTCTGGCATATTTTCTAGTTTAATTTAGCTAGAATCCGGGAAGGATTTATTGGAAGCACAAGTTTGAGTTGTGAACTCTCCACAATGAGTGTCCCGGGGATTTTTCATGTTGCTTTCTTGGAATCACAAGTTCGAGTTGTAAACTCTCCACAATCTGAGTGCCCCAAGGATTTTTGAAGTTGTTGAATCCATATATGCAGTCAAAAACCCTTTTTTATTATTAAATTTGTCATCTATTTTGTTAAGTTTCTATATTTTAATATGGGCAAAAGCATTTACAAGACTTTATAAATTATTTTTTACAATTTTATAAATAAACAAATATAAATACTATAACAAGAACATATATATGAAATAGATTATTACATAATATTTAAATATTACATGTCATAATTAATAAAAAAAAAAAGAAAAAAAAAAGAACTAATTATAGTCATAGTTGCAATTTCTTTATAATGGATATGTGAGAGTAGGAATACTAATTCTTTCAAATTTCGCCAATAAATATTAATTTTAAAGCAATTTATATGCTAGAAGGAAGTTGTAGTGGAAAAATGCTAGCATATTAGTGATTTTGCACTAGTGTTTAGTTTTGAAAGTCATTATAACACTCCCTTTTAAACCCCAAGCTTTGTGAATATAACTAAGAGAGATAATGTTGGAATGATAAGAAAGGATACTTTAACATACTTCATTTTGATGTAAATATTTGTAATTTAATATCTTTACAAAAGATCAAAGAAGAGAGCAACCAATATGGATCCCAATGCTTTAGTGGGAAGCTTGCTTGAGTGAAAATCTCTAAGGGGAATTTGGGAAGTTTCCTATCATTCCTGAATTAATGTTATGATTTCCTGGTTTGGTAGTTGAACTACCCAATTACTAACAGTCATAAAGAGAATGGGGATAAGTGATCCAGACTTATGCAGGACTGCAACAAAATACATAAATACACATATACATAGAGATGCAGTAGAAATAAAACATCATTTCATTAATATCAAAGAACTGAAATATGCTTACATACAGAAATAGAAATAAACTAGCTCGGGTGATGGTAGCTTATCTCTGAGAAGAGATGTGGTGGCTACATGCCTCTGAACTGTGTTACAATGAGGCTCGAAGGCCTCTTTATTATTGAGAAACAATGGAAAACCCTAAACATCCAAAACCCTAACCCTAGGAGATGAAGGCCAAAACTATGGGCCTCATTTGGGTAAATTGGTACATCAACTTCCCAAGGTCGTAACTTTGGCATACAATCTTCGTTTGACGCACACAATAACTCATTAGAAATATTTATCCAAGGAATACAACTTTCGATTGCAAACATTACTCAAATACTCATGTTTGATCGTTTTCCCCAAAAAATGTCATTTAGGGACTCAAAACGGTTCCGGAAGTTTAAGACCCAGAAAACTATCAAAAATTGTAAATTGTACTACAATTAAGAAAACTAAAAGAAACACTGGTGGTGGTCCAGGTAGAATAGGAGGGTGGCCACCAATATCCACGTGGATTAGTCCTCCCTCCTTAGGAAGCAATAGTCCCCATTGCGTTGACTACCTCCATGAGATGGGGAAACTTCTGTTGAACTTGGTCCCTAGTGAGCCACTTACCTTGGTGCTGAAGTTGACCAACTTTGAAAACCCAATATAGTTGGATCTTCTGTTGGCGAGTATTCTTGATCTATGTGTCCATGATTTGATCAGTTATGGCATGTTCCATTCAATCTAGGTTTAAATATGTTGGATAGTTGTGGCTTGTTCCATGTAGTCTCAGTTTAACTCTGTTGGTGTGAGTTGTTCTGCAATGTCTACAATGTCCAGTAATGGTGGAAAGTATGGTCGAAGGCGGTCCACGTTGAACACTGGGTGCAGGCCAAGGGATGGTGGAATGTTGAGCTCGAAAGATTTGTCCCCTACAACCTTAGTGATGGTGTAAAGCCCATATCGGAGCAGGTGAAGCTTGCGGTGGGGCCCAACGAGACGCTCCTTCTGCAAATGTAACCAAACTTTGTTGCCCACCTAGAAATTGTGTGGCACCCGATGATGATCATGACATTACTTGTAGTTAGAATTGACTCTGTCCAATATGTCATGGAGCTACTGGCAGATGTGCTGAATGTGCTCAATGAAGTTGTTAGCCCTGTCAGCTTCAGACTAGACACGAGTTGAATCTGTCAGAGTAGTTGCAAATGGTATGGCCACATCACTGGGACATAGTGGTTGGAATCACAATCCCACCTAAAAAGGGTTGTGGCCAGTTGAGCTATGGAGAGATATGTTGTAGCTATGTTGGACATAGGGGAGGCTTTCATCCCATGTGCATGGATGCTTCGACTTGTACATGCACAAAATGTGTACGATCATCTTGTTGATGACCTTTGTTTGGACATCAGTTTGGGGGAGGAAAGGCTTGCACTTAGTGAGCTTGGTATCTAGCATCGACCATAGATTTGACCAAAATGTACTTAGGAACCTGCTGTCTTGATCTGAGATAATGGTCTATGGGATCCCAAAGTGTACCCACACTTGTTCAAAGAAGAGCTTAGCAATGGCTTCTGTTGTGATACTCTTCTTATAGGCTGCGAGAATAACCATCTTAGAGAATCTGTCGACAACCACGAAAACGCATCCGTTTCCATGCTTAGTAGAAGGAAGGCCCAACATGTAATCCATGAAGATGAATTCCCAAGGTCGACTAGGAGTAGGAAGAGGAGTATATAGGCCTTGCTTCTTGATGGTTGGTTTGAAAATGGTGTAGGCAGTGCAGGATCTGATGTACTTCCCAACATCCTATCGAAGCTTCAACCAATAAAAATACTTCTGTAGCACTGCCACTGTTTTCTCTACCCCAAAATGTTCAATGACCCGACCGTAGTGCGCCTCCTAAATCATCTTGGCATGCTTGCTTGAAGGAACACATGCGTGTCCTAGGTGGCATAAAAATGCATCCTAGAGGTGAAAATTTGGAACTTTCTTGCTTTCCAGGAGCGTCTAGTATGGGTTGTCGAATTCTAGATCACTTTTGTAAAGATGCAACCACTCCACAATCTTGTGCTCACAAGAGTCGAGCACAATGGTCAACACCATGACCGGCGGTTGACTGAGGCATTCTGCAACATTGTTGGTGTTGCCCTTCTTGTACTTAATGTTCAAATGGAACTGTTGCAAGTATGTGGACCATTTCTTATGGTGATTGTTTTGCAACTTCCCTTGTGTCTGTATGAACTACAGGGGTCAGTGGTCTCTGTGGATGACTATTTCCTTCCCCATAATGTAATCCTTCCATTGTCAATAGACATGCACAATGAAATACATCTTTTTTTCATAGGTGGGATAGTTTCAGATAATGTCTGAAAGTGTCTCACTGTGATATGCCAATGGATGCCCCTGTTGAGTAAGAAATGCACTAATAACATAGTGGGAGGCAACTGTCTTGATTTCAAATGGTTGTTGCAAATCCGGTAATGTGAGTACTGGTGCAGAGCAGAGGCGATGCTTTGACTCATAAAACACCTTCTGATGGGATTCAAACCAAAAGAACTTTGCTTTCGCTCCTCCCTTGGTGACTTGACTCAAGGGCCAAGTGATATGGGAGAACCCCAACACAAACCTAAGGTAGAAGTTTGCAAGACCCAAAAAGCTACGAAGCTCTGTTAGAGTGGTTGGGCATGGCCAATCCTGAATGAATTGTATCTTGGTTGTGTCCACATGCACACCCCTCTCATCAATGACGTAATCTAGATATTGAACTTGTGTCATACCAAAAGTTCATTTCTCCAAATTGGCACACAAATTGTGTTGCCGCAGGGTTTGAGGACATGTTGAATATGGTGGAGGTGTTCTTCCCAACTCTGGTTGAAGACTAGAATTTCATCCAAATAAACCACCATGAATGAGTTGGTGAAGGGTTGCAAGATGTCATCCATCAACCTCATGAAGGTTGCGGGGGCATTCGTCAACCCGAAAGGCATGACCAACCATTCGAAAAGGCCCTCCTTGGATTTGAAGGTAGTCTTCCACACATTGGAGGGTTTGATCAGTACCTGGTGATAAATGGACTTCAAGTCAATCTTGTTGAAATAATCTCCCCCCTTAAGCTGGTCTAGAAGGTCATAAATTTGTTGGATTGGATACCTGTTCCGGACAGTGATCTTGTTCAGCGCCCGATAGTCAATACTGAGTCTCCAGGTCCCATCCTTCTTCTATACCAACACAACCGGGCTCTGAGAGGGTGATGAACTTGGCTTGATGTGCCCTTTATATAACAACTCTTGAATCTGCCTCTTGATTTCATTGTTCTCCAAAATAGAACATTGATAGATCGGTCCATTGAGTAGCAACGTGCTCAAGGTTAGATCGATGGGGTGCTTGACCTGACAGTGTAGAGGTACCCCTGTGGGTGAGGTGAAGATATCCCTGTACTCATCCATGACCTTGTCTATCTGTTGTTGTCGTGTGGAGGAGCCCTATCTGGAGGTCGTGGCCACAATCTTCTTCTTTCCATGAGGGCGAATCATAAGGAAAATAAATTTCCCAATTTAGGAAATGATCTTACTACATTGCTTCATAGTGATCAAATAAATGGCAGTAGGAGTTACTACCTCCGGTATCACGTAAAACTTATCACCCAAAGTAATAATAATAGTGTGAGACCTAGACTCATACACAACATGTCACTTCCACAAGTATGGTTGGCCTAATAATACATCAGAAACTTCAAGAGGAGAAACATGATCCAGATTTAAACAAGAATGTAATAAATTACAGATATAACCATAAATACAGAGATGTAATCGAAATAACACTTCATTTCATTAATATCAAATACTGAAATATGCTTAGAAACAGAATGGAAATAAGACTGGCTCGGGCGATGGTAGCTTATCTCTGAGAAGAGATGTGGTGGCTACCTACCTCTGACCTGCGTTACAATGAGGCTCAAGGGCCTTTTTATTATTGAACAATAAAAGAAAACCCTAACCCGAGGAGATGTAACACCAAGAGTTTATGAGCCCCGTTGGGGTGAGTTGGACAACCAACTTCTTGGGGTCGTGGCTTGGTCATATTATCTCCGTTTGACACAGATGATAACCTGTTGGAACTATCTCTCTGAGGACTACGACGGAAAATATGATTTCAAACAAAAAATTGTAGGTGGTAGATTGCCAAAAAAATGTCATTTAGGGCCTCAAAATGGTTCCGAAAGTTTAGGACCCCAAAAAATGCTAAAAATAGTAAACTATGCTACAATTAAGGAAACTGAAAAACTGAAAGAAACAATGGTGGGGGTCCAAGTGGAATTGCCGGGTGGCCACCAATATCCACCTAGATCATTCTGCCCCCCTTAGGAAGCAATGGTCCCCATTGTGTTGAGTTCCTCCATGAGATGAGGAAACTTCTGCTGCGAGTGTCCTTGATCTACGTGTCCATGATCCGATTAGTTGTTGCTTGCTCCATGTAATCTGGATTTAACTCTGCAGGTGTGAGTTGTTCTTCAATGTATGATGTGTCCATCAATGGTGGGAAGTATGGTCAAAGGTGGTCCACATTGAACACTAGGTGCAGGCTAAGGAATGGGGGAACGCTGAGCTCAAATGCACTGTCGCCCACAATCTTGGTAATCGTGTAAGGACCATATTGGAGTGGTATGAGTTTACGATAGGCTTCGGTAAGGCATTCCTTCTGCAAATAAAATCAGACTTTGTCGCTCACGCGAAACTTGTGTGGCACCCGATGTCAATCATGTCGGTGCTTGTACTTGGCATTTGATTTCTCCATAATGTCATGGACCTGCTAGCGGTTATGTTGGATGTGATCAATGAAGTTGTTTTCCTTATCGCCTTCCGACTAGACATGACCTAAATCTGCCTAAGTAGTGGCAAATGGTATAACCACATCCATGGGACATAGTGGCTGGAATCCCAATCCCACCTGAAAAGGGATGTGGCCAGTCAATCTATGGAGAGCCCGGTTATAGATGTGCTCGGCATAGGAAAGGCTCTCATCCTATGTACGTGGATGCTTTGAGTTGTACATGTACATAATGTGTATGATCATCTTGTTGACGACCTCTGTCTGGCCATCAATTTGGGGATGGAAAGTTGTGGACTTAGTGAGCTTGGTGTCCAACATCGAATAGAGATTGGACCAAAATGTATTGAGGAACCTGCAGTCCTGATATGAGATGATAGACCATGGGATCCCAAAGTGTACCCACACTCATTCAAAGAAGAGTTTAGCAGTGGATTCTGCTGTGATATTCTTCTTGCAGGCCGCCATAATGGCCATCTTCGAGAATCTGTCGATGACCACAAAACACAGTCGTTGCCATGCTTACTAGAAGGAAGGCCCGACATGTAATCCATGGAGATGGATTCCCAAGGTCGAATAGGGGTAGGAAATGGAGTATAGAAGCCTTGCTTCTTGATGTTTAGTTTGGAAATGGAACAGGCAGTGCAGGATCTGATCTACTTCCCAACATCCTGTCGAAGATTTGACTAGTAGAAATACTTCTGCAGTATTGCCACTATTTTCTCGACCTCGAAAGGCCCAACGACCTGACTGTAGTGCGCTTCCCAAATCATCTTGGCTCGCTCACTTGAAGGAACACAAAGGTGTCCCAGGTGGCATAATAGGGCATCCTGGAGCTGAAAATCTGGAACCTGATGACCCTCCAAGGCATCTAGTATGTGCGGCCGAACTCTGGGCCACTTTTGTAGAGAAGTGGCCAATCAAAAGTCTCGTGCCCACAAGAGTTGAGCACAGTGGTTAACGCCATGGTCGGTGGTTGGCTAAGGCAGTCTGCAACATTATTGCTGCTACCCTTCTGATACTTGATATTCAAATGGAACTGCTACAGGTATGTGGACCACTTTTGATGGCGATCATTCTGCAACTTCCCCAGACTATGAACTACGGGGGTCGGTGGTTTGTGTGGATGACCGTTTCCTTCCCCAAAATGTAATGCTTCCATTATCGGCAAGGCTGAACAATGGAATACATCTCTTTGTCATAAGTGGGATACTTCGAGACTGTGTCTGAAAGCGTCTCACTGTGATATGCCATTGGATGCCCCTGTTGAGTAAAGACTACCCCAATAGCATAGTCAGAGGTATCTATCTCGATCTCAAATGGTTGTTGCAAGTCTGGTAAAGTGAGAATTGGTGTAGAGCAGAGGCGATGTTTCAACTCTGTGAATGCCTTCTATTGAGATTCATACCAAAAGAATTTTTCTTTTGCTCCTCCCTTGGTGACTTGATTCAAGGGGCAAGTGATATGAGAGAATCTCAACACGAACCTACGGTAGAAATTGGCAAGACCCAAAAAGATACGGAGCTCTGTCAGAGTGGTTGGGGATGGCCAATCCCGAATGACTTGGATCTTGGCTGGATCCACACGCACCCCTCGTTCATTAATAATGTATCCTAGATACTGAACCCGGGTCATGCCAAAAGTGCATTTCTCCAAATTGGCACACAATTTGTGTTGCCGCAGTGTTTGGATAACCTGTTGGATGTGGTGGAGGTGGTCTTCCCAACTCTGATTGAAGATCAGGATGTCATCTAAGTATACCACTACAAATGAGTTGGTGAATGGCCACAAGATGTCATCCATCAACCTCATGAAGGTTGCAAGAGTATTCGTTAACCCAAAAGGCATAACCAACCATTCAAAAAGGCCCTCCTCGGCTTTGAAGGAAGTCATGCACACATCAGAGGGTTCAATTGGTACCTGGTGATAGCCGGACTTCAAGTCGATCTTGCTGAAATATTCCCCCCCTTCAGTTGGTCCAGAAGGTCATTAATCCATGGTATCGGGTACCTATTCTAGACAGTGATCTTGTTCAGTGCCTGGTAGTCAATACAGAGTCTCCAAGTCCCATCCTTCTCCTGTACGAACACAATCAGACTCCCACAGGGCGATGAACTCGGACGGATGTGACCTTTCATCCTTCTGTTCATAGTAGGTTTCCCACTAGTCCTTGACATGGGGGGCTGCTTTGAGAAGTGCAAAGGTGATCTTTTCTCGGCTGGAAAAATCATGATGGAAAAATATCCTTCTAGTAGATTTAACCATTTATCTACAACGTCTGCATCTATCTAACCCTCAAATATGGGAATTTTAAATTTAACTTGTACCTTTAAAGGGTGTGGTGCTTCGAGAGTAGCTGCAGGAAGTAGATGCCTCGCCCCTGGGTAGTCCCTAAAGGATCTGGTCAAGGTTGTCCATCATCGCGTTCCTTTGTCACTTGAGGGCTTCCTCGAGCAAGATTTTGATAGGATCTCCTGCCCCCTTGTCTTTCTTTTCATCCACCATGGAAGGCCGTCGGGATTTGTGAGGCTAATCTTGCAAAGGTTCAACCAATTCAAGCCCTGACTCCTTATATTCTGACCTCATTGGGGACATGCAAAGAAAAATAGAGAAAGAGCAAACCGCTCTGATACCACTGATCCAGATTTAATCAGGAACGCAACAAATTACAAATATAACCATAAATACATAGATGTAGTAGAAATAACACTTCATTTCATTAATATCAAAGACTGAAATATGCTTACAAAAAGAATGGAAATAAGACTGGCTCGGGTGATGATAGCTTATCTCTGAGAAGAGATGTGGCGGCTACCTGCCTCTGAACTACATTACAATTAGGATCAAGGGCCTTTTTATTATTGAACAATAAGAGAAAACTCTAAAGAACCAAAACCCTAACCCGAGGAGATGTAACACCAAGAGTTTATGGGCCCCGTTGGGGTGAGTTGGACAACTAACTTCCTAGGGCCGTGACTTGGTCATATTATCTCATTTGACGTGCATGATAACCCATTGGAAATATATCTCCGACGACTACGATGGAAAATACGATTTTAAACAAAAAATTGCTGGTGGTAGATTGCCAAAAAAACGTTGTTTAGGGCCTCAAAACGACTTCGGAAGTTTAGGGCCCGAAAAACTGCTAAAAATAGTAAACTATACTACAATTAAGGAAAATGAAAAACTGAGAGAAACAATGGTGGGGGTCTAAGTGGAATTGGTAGGTGGCCACCAATATCCACCTGGATCACAACATCACACAATACCTCATCGGTGAAAGGCTTGATGATATAGGGAAGTGACATTGTTGGTTGCTGTGGAGATCTTGCCCTTGGTGAAACGACATGATGGTGTACAGTTGCGGGTGTGGTGTGGTTATTAGGCCCAACTGCTCCACGACCTCTACTTAAATGATGTTCTTTTGGCTCCCCCTATTGACAATGAACTACAACAAAGAATCCTTTACCCACATCTGTGAGTGGAAGAGTCACTCCCCCACCTCTAGATCTTTGGGCTCATCCTTCTACTTCTTGGTGGTGGCAAACGTAGCACTAGGTTCTGCAATGATAATTTGCTTCCCTTTGTCATTTGCTTTGTTGTTTTTTGACTCAAAGTCATAACATGCATTTGATACGAAAGCCTTCAGCTTGACCACCAATGACTTCTTGGCTCAACGCTCACATTTGTTGTGAGAGGGGTTCTTATAGAACTCACACCATTTCCCTATGTCCTTCTTTTTCTTCGTGGTGTTGTTCTTCGCTTGAGGCTTCGACGGGTTGTCATGGGTCGCCCCACCTTGGCTTTGTCCTTTGTTCTACATATTGGGGGTGTCTTTTCGTTGCTTAGGATTCACAGATCCAAAGTCTCTCTTCTTCAATTTAAATTTACGCTCGATCTTGATAGTGTATCGATAGGCAACGTTGAACGAGGAGATGTCCAGGAGCTCCTTCTCGTCCTGGATGTACTTTTGTAAACAACCGCGGTACTTGAGTACCAAATTCCGCTCAAAATCCTTGATACCCAACTTCGTGCGAAGGGTATGGGAAAACATTTGTGACCTCTGACACATTTTGGTCCCCTCCCTTCTGCATCATGATCCACTTTATGTATTTATATTCATATCCCCCGACAAGGTAATATTGTTCCTTGATGGTGTCTCGGAAAGAATTCCAAGTGGGTGTGGCTGAAAACAGTGAGGATTCTCTCTCGTCCTTTGGTTCATAGTATATTTATGTAATAGATTTGACCTTCAAATATATGAAATGATGCCAATATACCCAATAACTGTAAATAATCTCAAGAGGATTACAAACACAAAATATAGAAATGCTTCTCTTTGTTAATCAAAACGCTTGGGGTAGGGTAACCCCACACAATCACTCCTTAAGGAAGGATAACGCTCCACAAGCCATATGCTTGTCCATACAATATTCCTTGACATCTCTCCATGGGGAGTCTCTAGCCTCTATCTAGGATTCATACATACAATACCATGGGTCATTACCATGGTTCTCTCAATACCATATATCTAATACAATGTGCTTATCACATTATTGCTAACTACTCGTGGTCCCTTACATGATGCATGTTAACCACTTTATTTATTAACTATGGCCCATCCCATTATTACATTATTCCCTTGGGTACCTTCCTTTGTACCCCATACTATCCCCCCTATGTATACTTGTTACACAAAATTTTGTCACTATCCCTGTATTCCCCGTTCCTCGATCCTAGAGGACCTCTATAGTGAACCTTACATGCTTTCCCATAATGAAGAGACTGCCCTTGTGTCCCTCTTCATGGGAAAAACATTTCCCTTTGGCATCATTTCCCAAGAATCTTCCTTTTATCCCAGATTACAAGACCGACGTTAGTGCTCAATAACTTCCTTGCACTGATCCTCTTTTGGCAAGTTTTAAAACCAAGCCTAGCACCATATGGCGAAAGTAAGCCCTTCATCACTCACGTTTATCTTCTTTTGGTAAGTTCTTTAAGTATGGAGTCGAAGCTTCCAGGTCTATAAGCTTCGTAATGGAAATCTGGTAAATGGTTGGGCTAGATAAAGCCGAGGAATTCAGTTTGGGCTCCTTTTCCCTATTAAGATGGAACAAACCCAAGAGATATGGCCTCTCCCATAATAAGAGAAACCATCTCCACTCCATCAAAGCTATATAAACTCCTCCTTTTCCAAGTTGAACTAGTCTTTTTTGGAGATTGAATAACCATCAAGATATCTATAGCTTTTTGCCTTCCAGTTTATGTGTGTAAAGGGAGAATAATGTGTTTGGTTTGGTTTGGAACTAAAGGGAAGAAGCCTTAAACTCCAATTGTTGAGGCTAACCATGAGATGTTAGAAGTGGTGTTGGAACTCGGATACGTCGGAGAAGACTTGCAACGTGAAGGCTTTGGTTGTATCTCTTTTTGAGCTTTGTATCAATACAACTATTGATTTATTTCCTACATTGAATGTCATATTACATTTAATGGCTTAAGGTTCCTTGAATTTTTGAGTAAATTGAATGTGATTGTATGCTATTAATTTTGTTGTTGTCTCTTGTGTATTTGTTTAAGATATTTGAAGGAGAAGAACTCAAAGGAAGCTGGAGCAAAGGAACGAGGTCATCATCAAGGAGAGTAACGTTCTAAGAGGTAGGCCGTCTTATTTGATTCTAGTTTAAGTGGTTTTCATTAGGTTGTTCTGTTTGTGGCTAGACCCACTCAAGGGATAGAGGGATCACCTCTGTCCATAGAGGAGATTTACCTACTCCACAAATTGGTGACTCTACTGGGGATCCATCCCTCCCTTCTGATTGATTTTCATTTCATGATTTGTGTGAAATTTTGTTGTATCACCTTTTCCCTTTCGTTTTCTGTGCTTTGCCTGGTTTACTACTTTGGTTCTGAAATTCAGAGTGACAAGTCTGGTTTTGAGATTTGATTTTTTTTTCCTTAAAATCCTCAATCAGCACATTTATTTTCTGACAATCGTGCCGACCAGCGTGAATTTATCTAAAACAATTGCACCGTACCCCCTTGTGGCACTTGTTTCCAGTTAAGAAATTGCGTCGATTCCTCTAGGTGAAGATTAAGGTTTCTCTTGAATCATAACCAATGTGTCTTTCCTTCTTAATTTCTGCCTCTTAGCCTATTTTGTCTGTGTTCTCCCTGATTTTTGGGTCTTTGGATGGTTTGTGACCCTAGGACATCTAGGTCATTGTTCATTCATCTGTTTGTGTGCTCATCAAGTCAAGTTGTTGGTTAGCTGCTCCATGCATTTAGTTTTTGGTCCCTTTATTGCTTTGATTTCAATTGAACAAGTTTGAAAAGTGTCGTTTGTTCTTCTCTTGATTAAGCATCTCTTTTTCGGCATAGATTACATTGCTCGTCTTGTTTTGGTTGAGTCTTTGCATCATTAGTTTAGAAAGCATTTTCTCTTTGTGCTTGGCATTTGATTGATGTTGATTATTTTGAAAATTTTTCTTTGAAATGTTTGTGTGAAAATTCATTTTATCATTCCATTGAAAAAATATATCATTCTAGTTTGCTGAATCAATATGTTACATTAGCTAACATCATTGAAAACTGGAGTTGCATCATCATTTGCATTCGAAAAGAAATGAATTCTCTTTACTATTCAAAGGACGATTTGAAGTGCGTTTGACAGGAAAGATAGGAAGTGGAAAGAACTTTCATTATTTTGTTGTCAAAAGCGAAGTAGTGAAAAGACCATCTTGCTTTCAATTGCTTGTTTGTTGCATTGATTGTTTTCTCTACTCTCATTAATGTAAACATTCATCGAATTGAAAGGGTTTTGTCTCATTTAGCTACATATAGGAGTGTTTTAAGTCACATTGATAGGGCCTGAAAACTAAGACATAATTTCAAGATAAACTTTAAAATGTATTCAATTAATCTAAGGTGCATTTGAAACCTAACACTTACATTTTAGAGGTGTAGGCTAGAGACATGTTCCAACATCTTTAAACCTAGCAGTTGTCATTCACTTCGGCACTAGATAGAGCTAGTACGAACTTGGCTCCTCGTACAGTCGCGTATATAAAGGGAGACCTGTTATGAATATAAGTCATAACAAATTAGCTAAATAAATAAATATAAATATAAATATTAAATAATTAAATATTAATTAGGTTAATTAATCATTAAATTAAGTTCACGAAAGGTCACCTGCTGGGGTATAAAAGCAGGGTCCTCATTGTACATTCAGATCATCTTATACATTTTATATATATTAATAAATTATTATATTAAATACATATGTGTATTTTTTATATTAGAGTTTACAAGCTATCAAGTTTTCTTGTTTTAGCATAAGTTTTTATGCTATAATGGTATCAGAACCATGGCACACAATATAATCATGCGGGCCTTTGAACGCAGTTCGCCTCACAATGTGCCATTACATTCACGTCGTGAACATGTCGAACATTTTAGTGAAATTCAAGAAGCATTGCAACGTCTGACAAAATCAATTGCAGAAGTTAAAGCATGTCGAGAGGAAAATGTGGAAGAAGAAAAAGGAGAAGAATTCGATCAAAATTTTGATCTCAATGGCAATGAAAATGATCCAGATGAAGATGATGTGGATAAGGACTATCGCGAAAAACAAGAAGATGAACAATGTCATAACAACAAGGAAGATGCTAAAGAAGACGTTAATAATGATGAAGAATCACTACATTTTACAGAGGATCGATTTATAGTGCTGAGAGGATTGAAGTGGCGATTTATGGCGAATAAGAGGAGAGCCTCCGAGATGGCCAGAGATGAAAGTGAATATGGAGAGGTTCTACAATATCTTCCTCGCAGATTCAGAGAGATCAATACAAATTCAGTAGCCATGGCCAAGCCTGGACCAGTTAGAAATAGGCTTCAAGATTTAATGACCAATATTGCACCTCAATTCCAAGAAAAATTCCAATCAAAATTTTCTTACCCTTCCCTTTTGTTCCATGGAGCACTTACCAATAGGAAAATCAAGCTTTACGGCTGTGCCATCCGAGATGCGAGGCTACCGCAGTTACCTAACCAGTTACAGGAAAGAAATGTAAGATTACTTGATGTGGTAGCGCTGCCCAATCATGAATATTCATGGGGACAACAACCCTTCATGGAAGCAGTTGGACAAAAAGTGGTGTATTGGGCATTGTACCATCCCAGAAGATCCTTCGTTCACATACTGAATTTTGATCATAATTGTGCCTGGAATTTCACGACTTTGCATACATTAGCAATTTTCGGGGAAATCGACGAACGTGAATATGAAATGTCAGGCAGTAGAGTAAACGATGTAAATTTGATAGTGATAGCAATAGTTGGCCATCGCTTGGTTGTTTTGCTACAACTGAAACATGTGGGCGACCCACTAGAGATAGGGCCTACGCACATGCTAGCATTAGATGCAAACACTGAAAAATTGACAGTTCTTCCATAATGTCCTGGAGGATGGGGAGAAGGAACACGGGAGCCTTTGTTATTATCAGAATTATCTACGTTGTCTGTACCCTCGGGTAGTTCCGGGTTCGAGTTTGCAGGGTATTCGTTTAAGTCCATCGTTACTGATATGGTTGTTAGTGCTTTGATTGAATTTTCTCTTTGCGCAATGATGGATCATTTACTTTCGGGCGTCCTAACAATGGATGTTAAGGGCATTATTAGTTCTAGAAAAAATATTGTGCTTCTCTTGGGGTCTTCTGTTGACTCGGACGAAAGGAATGGACATGATATTTCTCGTGAGAACGGTCAAGTGCGAGCGTGGGAAGCGATCAACATCTTGGCTTTCTGTGCCAGAAGACACCAAGAGGATGACAACACATCCCTTGAGGTTTATGCTATGGATGAGTTGATGCATGGATGGAGCATTATTGATCTACCCAAGGCCACTTCCACAATGCCAATATGCTCGGATCCATCCAAATACATATTTTGGGATGTTTTCCATCCGAACAGTAAAACTTATAGTATCGTCGCCAGAGAATTATTCGCTCTGCATTGTTGTTTTCTTGTTGGCTTTAAAAAACCCCGCCCGACGCTGCCTCAATGTTCTAGTTCGCATTCAGTTTGTTGGCCGACAAAAAAATCGTTTATATATGCTATACTGCCAAGAGGCATAACCCTTCGATCGTGTCAAACAAACGCTGCGTTGGCATTTGGGTTCATATATATCTATATATATATATATATATATATATATTATAAAAAAATAAAATTATTTAACAAATTAGCTAATATAAAATAAATATAAATATTAAATAATTAAATATTAATTAGGTTAATTAATCATTAAATTAAGTGAAAAGGCATGTCTTTTCACGAAAGGTCACCTGCTAAGGTATAAAAGCAGGGTCCTCATTGTACATTTAGATCATCTTATACATTTTATATGTATTAATAAATTATTACATTAAATACCTATGTGTATTTTTTATATTAGAGTTTACAAGCTATCAAATTTTCTTGTTTTAGCACAAGTTTTTATGCTACAAGACCCCACTAGGTTTGCAATTTTGTATCCACAGGAAGCCGAGTCTGCTGCCTTATAACCGTGATACACTGAACGCAACATTTGGGGAGATTGCCTGCCCGTACTTCTCGGTTCGCCGGGAGGTATTCTGCAATTCACGGTTACCTGGTAATCCTTTTTGCCTAGATTATCCTGAGCAGTCATTTTGATTTTTTTGACTCCTTAAATTTAAAAAATCACCGAGTGCTTGTCCTTTCGAGATCGTTTCAAACCGAAAGAGATAGAGTCATCTTTGCTTTTTTCTTGACTCTTAAAACATGAAAAAACACCAGTCTATTTCAACGTCTTAAAAAATTGTTGCCCACAATCACATCATATTCTTGATAGTCTTATTCTAGACCACACCACGAGTACCTTTAATACATTTTGTAAAAGCCCTGAAATTAATCTCTCTCTTCTTGTTATTTGAGACAAAGTCATCGTGGCTGAACCATCAGGTTCACCTAGTTCCTCTTCCTCTCCTCCATCTGAAAGATCATCTGAGGAGCCTCTTCCTGAACTCCCGCAGTCACTCGAGGATCAAGGTATTGAACTTGGAATTGTTCTGAGTATTCAACCTTTGTCATCTTGTCCTCCCCCATCAGATACTGGGTCACCTTATGAATCTAGCCTGGAATCTCAAGATAATCCTATCCAAACTCCTAAGAGTCTGCCGACCCCTGAAGGTCAACAAGGACTGGTTGTTTTCCCTCTGAATCCTTTGTCTAATTTTGTTGTGATCTCATCCTAGCATCCGTACAATCCGTCTAATCAACCAAGTATTCCTTTGGAATTATCCCCTCCAACATCTTCAGTTGTCCGTCGTTGTTTGTTTCCACCCATGGAATCAGAAGGTGATATTCCAGTCTCCTCTCTGGGTCACTCAGAGGTTTCTGCTACACACACTCCTCACATTGTTGATGAACAGGGATATCAATTCCCTCTTGAAGGTTTCCCTTACACGAGAAGCATTCCAACTAGCATTTACCCTAAGCTTAGCAAGCGTTCATTGCCGCATGGCTATACCTCTTTGGCTTAGTTGGTGTCGGGCACTCCTAGTGCTTCATCATTGTATCACAACCCTATCTGGTCGTCTGTCGCTATGCCTACCTCAGGTTAGTTCATTCAGAGCCCAACCTCTCAGCTGATTGTGCATTCTGTAGCCACATCAGTTTTAGTACAACCCACCATTCTGAATCCACTCATTTTGTCGTTTCAAGTTACTCTTCTAGTTCAACCAACAATTTCGAGTCCAGTCTCTATAAGTTCTTCAAACCCTCGAGTAAGTGGGCAGTTTGTCCCACTGCATAGGGGGAAAAACTCGAATATTTCCATGATGTTTGGCGCAACCAATGTGAGTGGCCCACAAATTCATATGGTTGGGATGAACCAGCCCTCTTCCGGTGATATTCCAAACCTTGCTTCTCCTTCTGGATCGAGTAATGTCCAATACCAACAGTCGAAACCTGCTGGTTCGTCCAGGTCAAGTAATGTCCAGTACTAGCAGCCATATGTGGCTCAGGGTCCATTCCAACCTCCTTATGGTCCATATGGTTCACAAGCGATGATAAATCCGCCTTACGTCCCTCAAGTTGGACCCTATGCTCAGCCTAGTCCATCTGCCGTGCTTGGTGGATATGGAAAGATCCAATTCAGGAATTTTCAAGGTATTGCTCTAGGAACTGTTCAAGTACCCTTGCCACAACAAGGGAATCCCTTGCAGCAACAAGGGAAACCTTCGTAGCTACAAGGGCCACCTTTGCAGCAGTAAGGGCAGATGCTGCAGCAGTAAGGATAACTGCAACAACCGCAAGGGAAACCCTTGCAACAGTTGTAGTCACAGTTTGTTCACCAAGCTTCCCAACCTATGCCTTCGCAAGGTCAACCTCTATAGCCGCAGGGACAACCTTTACAGCAGCAAGGCCAACCCTTACAGTAATAAGGTCAACTCGGGCAGCAATAACCCGTGTACTCATATCAATAGGGTAAACCTTTGCAAGGCCAAGGTCAAGTCTTGCAACAACAGGCTCAAAATCCCTATGTCCAAGGGAAATATGTTTAGAATCCTTATGTCCAAGGGCATTAGGTGAAAAATCCTTATGTCTAAGGGTAGCAGGTTAAAAACCCTTATGTCTAGGGGCAGCAGGTGAAAAATCCGTTTGTCCAAGGCCAACAGACTCAATAGCCTTTTAACCGTATGTTGCTTATCAACAGTTTGTGTCCAGACAGTATCAAGGCTACCTAGGTCAGAATCCTCCCTATGGGAAAGATAACCTACAGTGGGGGCAAAATCAAATGCCATATGGAAAAAATCCTCCACTACAGGGACAAAATCCTTATCAACAAGGATGGGTTCTACAATCCTAGCTTGCTCAGAGGCCCCAAATGCCTTTTAATATGCAATTGCCTTTCTTGGCCACATTGGAGTTGCCAAACGTTTCTAGACTCATGAATGACCCGATTCATCATTCACCATACTGGCCTCCAGTTCCTTCCAAGATTCCGAGCGATTGTCTGAAGTTTGAGGGAAAAGCGAAAGAGGATCCACAAGCCCACGTGATGACATATCACCTCTGGTGTTCCTTTAATTCATACGTTGATGATTCTATTCATCTTCGACTTTTTCAGCAAACCCTCATAGGTGCTGCAGACAAGTGGTACATTGAATTGCCTCGAGGTATCTACAATGACTTTAACGCTCTTGCTATGGCTTTCATCACACATTTTCAACTGCCAATTCGCTATGAAACTGTTACCCATCTGCTTACGTCCCTTAAGCAAGACACTGTGACCCATATGTCTGATCACATCCATGAATGGAGGCGTCGACGTCACCTGATCAAGTTTGAAATTGTTGATCAGTTGTTAACTGAATGGTTCACCAAGTCATTTGCCAGGAAAATTGCTAAGGACATAGCCATGGGTGGATGTGTCATTGAAGAACAAGCCATCGCGTGTGCCCAATATCTAGACCTCATCTACTCACAATCTGGCATGTTATATGATATGTTACTCGATACGGCCAGACCATCTTCTGATCTAGTGACATCAAAGTCTTCGGCTACACCTCCTGTTGATGGAGTAATTGGTTCAATGTTCTAGACCCCCGCAAAGTATTCTTCCAACCAGAAGTCAATCTCAAACACTGCTTCCAATGATTCCTCCCGAAACTCACCTGGTCTTGGTAAAACCTCTGAGGTTCATGCTGTCTAGTATATGAAGTGGACAAATCCTGTAAAGGTAAAAATAAAGGTAAATTCAAGTCCAAAGTCGATGGCCCAAAACAGGGCCCTCTTAAAGCGTCTGTTGGTGATTCTTCTCAAAAGAAGCCCAAGTATCCATGCCTCATCTGTGAGGAGGATCACTATACTAAATATTGTCCTCGATGATCTGACGTTAGTCATTTGCTCAAAGGAACCCCCGCTGTCCTAAAAGAGCCCTTTCCATTCTAACAGACTCAAATGGTAGACCAACCTCAGTCATCTACTTCCTCAGGTTCCCAAGTGTTTATGATGAGTTCCTTGGTAAATGTGGCCACCAGATCAAAAGATTGTCAAACACCTACCCCGACAGTCAGGAAAGAGAAATAATCACCCCTTCCTCCTCTATCCGTCTTCCTATGGTCCTCTTCATAAAGAGTGACCTAATCCAAATTCTACTATTCAACCACCCTCTCAGGTTGTGCTATGAAAGTCCTCGTACAATCCAAATGCTTGGGCTGCTCAACATTATAACATTGTTGAGGATTTGGCTCGAGCGTCATCAACTATGTCTGCTCTTGAGGTCCTTCAAAGTTCTCCGTCTCAGCGGAAAGCATTGCTGTCAGCTATTGGAGGTATTGATCCACCTGATTCCAATCTTATTTCTTTTGATCTGAAAAACCACGTTCCACACTTACCTCATAAAATTGCCTTTCTCATCTAGGTGATCATTAATGAGAAGACAATTCACAAGACTGTCATTGATGAAGGTGCTTCCACCTACATCATGTCTATCTCTTGTTGGGAGGCAATTGGTTCTCCTACCTTGAACCAATCACCTGAAACTTTGGAAGCCTTCGATGGGCATGATTCTCGACCATTCGGTGTCCTTCTAAACCTTGCCATTACCTTGGCAGGCAAGACAATACATATTGAAGTAGAAATTGTGGATGTGAATCTTAATTATAATCTTCTACTCGGATGGAGTTGGACCCATGCTATGCATGTTGTGGCCTCTTCTCTATTCCACGTGCAATCAACCAATTGTCTTTCTTCGCTTCTTCTTCCTTAGATGGAAAGGTTCCCTATGTGAAGCATACCGATTCTCCTTATGAGAGTGTGGGGGCTGGGCATTTTAAAGATCCTGCCTTGATGGGTATTTTCCTCTCCCACCTCCGCATGTTGCCTTATTCAACATGATATCGGTTAAGTCTGATCCTTGGGTCATCCCTTCTCCTGACCTTGTTGATACATGGGGTGATGTCTTGCCGTTAAGCCCTGCCAAGATCAATTATGTGGAGATTGTTTCAGCTTCTGCTTTGGTACCTATTGATCCTACTGTTTCGAGTGCCTCCCTTGACACATATTCTCAATCCCCGTGGCTTGGTTCTTCAGATTCCCCCGATCCCTTTATCGAGACTTTTCCCTCTGACAAGCGTATTATGGAAATAATGTCTCTGGAGGAAGTACCATGGAATGATACTCATCATCGTTCCTCATTCTTTTCTAGCCCAGTGGTCATGTTTACCTATCTTGAGAAGTTCTCTTCTCGTTTCCCGACCCAACCACTTCAAACACCTATTAAGACTCATGAAGTTTAGTCGGAAGGGCACATGGGTAATATTACCCCTACACTGTCTGTTGACATTTCAGTATGCCTAGACATTGTCAAAATATTTCAACCGAGGGCACCTTTTTCTCATCATGATTTTAGGTTTGACTCATTTGCTCAAGTTTCTACCATCGACCCATTTTTGCACTGGGGTTTTCATTTTATGACTCGTAACCCTCACTCGCCCGGGGGGCATGAGGGCACAACCTTTTATGAGTTTACTCTACTATTTGGCCAAGTCGATGCTTACACGTCATGTCAACGGTAAAACTCTTGTTTTCTTCGCTGTTGATTGATTATCCAAGTCAGGCAGCGGACTCTGTCAAGAAGTACTATGCTTGATCATCTCGCATGGCTACCTTTCTACAAAAGTGTGTTATTCATTTTTGCGCAAGCTGGTTTGGTTTGGTGTGTTTTTTCAAGTAGCTTTCCTTCTTATTATGTCTTCACTTGATTTGCAGATGTCTGTGACTCCTTACATCGATTTCGTTGATGGTGCTTGTCGTAGTACCCGAAATCTATCTTCTGTGGCATGGGCTATCTACACCCCTATTGGTGAGTTGATTGATTTTCAAGGTATTTGTTTGGGTCAAACAACTAATAACATTGTTGAGTATAGCACAGTCATCGAACTCTTGTCAGAAGCGATTGCTCTTGACATTTGGGAAATGGTTGTTAAGCTTAATTCACAGCTTGTTGTTCTTCAACTCAATGGGCAATATTCCGTCAGAAATCCTCACATATTGAGAATGTATTTGCGTATTCATATATCGGAAAGAAATTTTTGTTACATCACATATCATCATATTCCTAGGCATATGAATACATTGACAGATGCATTATCTAATTATGTGTTAGACAGACATTTATGCAACACGTGAAAAAACATAACATTTGTGTCATAGTAAGAAATATATATATATATATATATATATATATATATATATATATATATATGTTGATAATGTTTGAGTGTCATACATCCAAACCCCAAAAAATAATATATGTGTTCAGTACATCTGTGGCTCACAGGCCTCAAAACTATAAATGATAAACTATGGACTACTTGGCATGATGATAGTGATAGCACGTTACTACTCGTACTACTCGAGTCAGTAAATGACGGATTTGGTTAGACACCCCCACTGTGTACTACTAATACTGGCATGGGATGTCACCCACTCGGGCATATTTTGGGATACCCCCAATCAATCCCTCAAGGGGCATCGCACTGGGGTTTTCATCTTATGACTCGTAACCCTCACTCGCCTGGGGGGCATGGGGGCACAACCTTTTATGATTTTACTCTATTATTTGGCCGAGTTGATGCTTACATGTAATGTCAATGGTAAAACTCTTATTTTCCTCACTGTTGATTGATTACTCGAGTCAGGCAGCGGACTACGTCAAGAAGTACTATGCCTGAGTCATATCGCATGGCTCCTTTTCTACAAAAGTGTGTTATTCATTTTTGTGCAAGTTGGTTTGGTTTGGTGTGCTTTTTCAAGCAACTTTCCTACTTATTATGTCTTCACCTGCTTTGCAGATGTCTGTGACTCCTTACGTCAGTTTCACTAATGGTGCTTGTTGTAGTACCCAGAATCTATCTTTCATGACATGGGCTATCTAATTTTCAAGGTATTTATTTGGGTCAAACAACTAATAACATTGGTGAGTATAGCACAATCATCAAACTCTTGTCAGAAGCCATTGCTCTTGACATTCGGGAAATGGTTGTTAAGCTCGATTCACAGCTTGTTTTTCTTCAACTCAATGGGAAATATTCCATCAAAAATCCTCACATATTGAGAATGTATTTGCATATTCATCTATTGGAAATAAATTTTAATTACATCACATATCATCATATTCCTAGGCATATGAATACATTGACAGATGCATTATCTAATTATGTGTTAGACAAACATTTACGCAACATGTGAAAAAACATAACATTTGTGTCATAGTAAGAAAGAAATATAGCATATATAGCAGACACACACACACACACACACACACACACACACACACACACACACACACACACACACACACACACACGATATATATATGTTGATAATGTTTGAGTGCCATACATCAAAACCCCAAAAAAATATATATGTGTTCAGTAAATTTGTGGCTCACAGGCCTCAAAACTGTAAATGCTAAACTATGGACTACTTGGCATGATGATAATGATAGCACGTTACTGCTCGTACTACTCAAGTCAGTAAATGGCGGATTCGGTCAGACACCCCCACTGTGTGCTACTGATACTGGCATGGGATGTCACCCACTCAGGCATACTTTGGGATACCCCTAGTCAATCCCTCAAGGTTCCGTGTGATCTTCTCCTCATTATCGACTCCTTCCTGATAAGGATAAATATCAAACTGTCGAGAAACACGCCTGGTGATCGGGGACATCCCGACTGGTTGCTTTGGTCCCACATCTGCATTTACAAAATCAAAATGTCATGAATGCATATATTTTGAAAAACGATAAAAAATCATAAAATTAAAATTGTTTTGCTTACCTCCATCATCATAATCTTCTCCCTTTGGGAGCGGCGTATCAGGATTGTCGCGGAAGTCTGTACCACTATAAGGCCAATCCTCAACCACGATCAGCTGATGCCTCAGCTACGAAAAGAAGGTAGGCTTGTATGGAATATGATGGCCCCCACCAGTTCAGGGCATCAATTCACTCCAACAGACCTTCCGTGGGTCTCGTGGTAATGGGGGGTTCACCTCCACACGCAGATAGTGAAATAGCAGGATTTGCTCCAAAAACAAGTTCACTAGAACATAACCATATCCGAACTACCTTAGGTTTCCTACCATGTCTTTGGATAACTGGCGCTTCATGTTTACCTTCGTGGCTTCCACCCAATTGAAGATAGTGGGCATCGTACAGTCTATAGCATATTGAAACTTGGACTTATTGGACTCATGCAATGCCTGAGCCCTAACAACTTTGTTTATGGTCAAAAGTAGCACTTTCAACACAATATTTAACAATCATGATATCTACCTTGTCACTCTTTGATTTCAGTGCTTCTGGGAAGTGTTCTGCAAGCAAAATGTTCACACTTGCACCAATAGGCCTGACCCCATACATATTGACTAGTTCCCCTCTTCAAGACAATCCGGTGATGAAATAGATGTTTGAAGTTTCTAATCCCACTTCTTGATCCCAGATCACAAACACTTCCCGATTAATGTCCCAAAAACAAATATTACAATAGCTCAGGCTAAGCCCGAAGACCCAGTATGAGGAAGAATTTAAGGAGCCCAAAGTTCCTCAAGGCATTTAAACAGTTTGGGTCTGCCAATGCCTATGAATTGATTGCCTCATGCTCATGTTATTTCCAATCGGCCATTTTTCACTGTAATTTTCTTGCAAAAACCATAGAATCAAGTCAACATTCATCCATGACTAAAGAAATTTGGATTCGAAGTAGAGAAATAGAGCAAAAAATAATTTTTTTCTTACTCTCGACGTCAATGGGACTGTTTTAAAAACAGTAACATTGATGGTGCAAGTGGTCGTGTTAATGACCCTCGATTGGTGTGATCCTCAGCCTGGATCTCCTCCAGAAATCTAAAAAACGATTAAAAATAGGAAAAACAAGCGTAAAAATAAAGCAAAGGGTCTCAGCTCCTACCTGCAACTAATGGATCATCGATCGGCGTCCTGGATCAACCGCAATCTGCTCCTGAAAATATAGGGCACAAATGGGTAAAAACTTGCTCCACCAAGGTAAAATGGTAAAAAAAAATTAATTTTTCATGATATTTTAGGGTTTTAAAAGCATTTTCTCTCTATTTTTACCTGGGAAATTGGATTATACGTTTGCTTCTTGTGCAGCGACAGGTGACAAGTTACTGATGATGTTATTGGAGTTGTCTTTAAGCTCTTTTCTCGACTCGTAAAAACTCGAATGAAAAGATCACCAAGTATTTTCCCTTTTTGACTTGTTAAAGAGAATAAAAATGGGGGGTCCACTTTCAAGCAACTCTTTAAACATGAAAAGATTGCCGAGCTCTTGTCATTTTGAACTCATTAAAGGCTATGAAACATCATTTACCCAGTATACATTTACCCCTTTTTTGGGCTGGGATAAACTATTTACAAAAAAGGCACTCCTTCACTAGCATAGTCAAGTGGTTATCTCAAGTATCATTTTATACCTTTTCGGGCTCGAGAGACACAAATGTACAAAAAGGGACCATGTGGAGTTTTCTTTTCATATCTTTTTTAAACTCTCTAAACATGAAAGAGATGCCAAGTTACACCTTTGTCGGACTCATTGAAACGACATCGGATTCGTCACCATGACAGACATTAGCTTCTCCTTCCTAGGGCTTATTAATCTTACTAGGTTGGATTCATCTGAAGGATGGAAATAAAATGCGAGCACATACTATCCCCTTTAAGCTTGCGATAAAAAATAATTGGGGTACTTGCGAGAAATGGGAGGGGAAAATTGGAGATTCCATCAGTTGTGTCGGCAGCTCACTCTTGAACATGACACTTTCTGCTTTGTGTCAGGTTGGGATAACCTTGCTTCATCGTTGACTTTCCTGGGATGGACCATTCATTTTTTGTCGTTCCATTTGATCTCTCCTATGTCATCATGACCTCCGATCCTCTAGATCCAAAAGCTGCCAAAATCAAGAGTCGTGTCACCGATATGTTCAAGTGATCTGAAAATGGGGCTCTAAAGGCTTCTTGTGAACTTACAAGAACCTCTCCCACTTCCAAAGACTAAATATTCCCAAGTCTTTATGATTAACCAATGTGGAATTAAATATGTGCTTGAAAATAAGGTGTATGCTTATGGTTGTTTTAAACTGTTTATGTGCTGTAAATTGATTTGCTTAAATTGATATAAAACATATAGCAATGAAAAAATGCAGCAAATGAGCATCACACATAATACTACAATTTTAATATGGAGTTCAACCAGAACTCTTGGGCTACATCTCCTTGAGCTCTAGTCAACTCAACTAGGCTCTTTGGGATTATGGTCTAAGTTCTTTTACAAGCTCCACACTCAACTCCACTGGTTTACATAGAACACAATGGGTTCAAAACACCATCTTATCCCCTGGCCCTGAAGCTCTTGGCTTTCTGGCTCTATGCACTGGCTCTGGCACTCGGCTCTGGCTCTGGCTCTCGGCTCTGGTTCTAGCTCTTCGGCTCTGGCTTCTTTGGCTTTGGCTTTGGCTTTCTGCAACTTTCAGTTCTCTGGCTCTTCACTTGACCTCCAAGTGACTCCAAAGACTCCCTCAACTACTATGAGCATTAGCTTTTCGCTCTCTCTGCTCTCTTGCTTCTACTTACTCTCAATTGAGCTCTCTACCTCCTTTGAGGTACTTTTTCGGCTTTTCCACTACCCCAGCTATTTCTCTGTGGATCATCATCTCTCTGTGCCTCTGCGACTTCCCTACTCCTTGTTAGTTCAACTATCCATCTGGATCTGCGGCTCTGTGGCTTCAAAATGCATCATTGCCTATAAAAATGCTCGCTTGCAGTGTGGAATGAGGATCTGGAGTGGTTACAGAGGTTTCAGGGCCTTCTCTTAGGTAGAAAACCCGAAAACGGAGAAAATTTCATTACACAGAGATTTCTGGAAAATACACTATCAGGCATGAAATCTAGATGTGAAATTCCATTCAATTGCCCCTAAAATCCCTATCGGGTCAACCATTAGGCAGCATATTGCATCTCATAAGAGTTTTGGGTAAAATCCCAAAGACATGGGAAATAAGTGAAAAACTTGACAGAACCCTTTCTATTAGACTTGAAAATTTATCGCATCCACCCTATAATCATATCGGGTCCGCCTTGGGTCACTTTCACAAGCCCCACCGTCGATCTAGGTGATCTCCAATCCAACGGTCAATATGCGACTTCGGGTAGCTTAAGGGTATGGAGGTTATCGGCCTGAAAAGGTGGTTTTCCTCTCTCCTCCACCAGCCACGCGTTGTTCATTGTATGGGATTGGGCGGAGCTGGCTCAATACCATTTACCGCTTGAGGCCCGCCCAAAATCCCGCTTATGGAACTCAAATTTTATAAATTGTGCCTATAATTCCCCTTCGGGTCCAACTTTATCGTTTCGAGTGTCTTTCCTTTGTATTTTTGTTTTTACACCAAAAAGCGTTAATACACAAAAAATCCCTTTTACCGGAACTCAAATTTTATCAGGTTGGGTTTATAAAACCCATCGGGCCTGTCTTTCACTAATCGCTACTCGCATGTATATCACCCCTTTAACATCGCTACGATGCGATGTTGCAATGTGATATATCGCAATTGCATGTCGCATAGCCCTGGGGGTCCTTCCCTTGCCTCGTGGCATGGCCGACGCCGATCCACTGATCTGATCATCGACGATCGCATGTCGCATAGCCTAGGTCCCAATATCGCATGTGGGCCTATCTCTGACCCGATACATCAAAGATCGACAATCGGGGTCTCTTCCGCCTCCGCTTAAGTTTGCCTCTTAGACCATCTCCGATGCGATTTCCATTTATAAGGGTTTTTTGCCATTTTTAGGGGATTTTGCCTCTTTTTCCAAAGAATAAAGGGCATCTTCTTTCTGCGATAACTTCTGCATCCTAAGTCCATTTTTGCCCATTCAAGTTGTAGTAGATTCCGAATGAAAAGATCTCTGGCATGGGGCTATTTACAGGAACTTCCTTGGACTTTCATTTTCCTCTGTGAGGAACACTTAGACTTAGAAGTCTATCCAAAATCCATTTTGGATCACGCATTCCCACTAAAATAACTTTTGGTCTCCAAAATAATGACATACTGATCTGAACAGTAAATGACAGTAACAACACCCTCTTCTTTCAGCCTCCATACACTTGCCTTGCATAGTGCCTCTGAACCAAAGCCTTTGACCACTCTCCTTCCTAGATGTGCTGGTCCTCTTGGGAAGAACTGCCTTCCTCCTTGCCTTCCTGTAGAACTCCTACTGAAATGGTCATAGAAGGTAGTTTAAACTTCTCTGCCTTGATCATTGATCCAAGGTGGCTCAAACAAATGTGAAGTACATCTGCTCCACAAAACTTTCATTTGTACCTATTTGAAAAGCTGTCAACAACAATTGTTAACAACAAAAAAACCATAGACAACAACTAGGTGGACTAAAATCCTACTTCAACAAAAGAAACAAATTTCATCTTGTGAACACCTCCATGTCTTACATCTGCATACAAATGATGGACTAGATAACAAGCCCACAAAGCATGCCTTTAAACAAATGACCCTTCAAGTCAAGCATGTAGCAAAATACCATTAGGACTCTTTTTCGAAAGATGAAACACTTCATCATTATCTCCATCTTGGAGACCAAGTTAAATTCCCCCAAGTCAACATTGCATCACATGCATGTCAAAGCAATTAACCTTACAACTTAATTACACATACATGTTCAAAAACAAGGAAACCATCAACATCCCTGTGTTCATGCACATCATTTTCATGCATGCATTTCATCCTTCAGCTTTCGCTTAAGCACACTATACTTTCGAAGCTAAAATGGAATATAATGTTGCAGCAACAAAGTGAGTTTCCTACTCAACTTCTCCATTCACCTTCTTGGTAAAATCCTACAACTTGCATTCCATTAAGAAATAAATTCAAATAGATGCATCAATAGACATGCAATCTTAATTGGATAAGAAATCTAACCATTCCTCACCAATCCCTTTCAAAGGTACTACCTTTGTCTACACATTAGCATCAACATGTGAATCATTCTGAGACACATCATTCATGGAATCTTCCTTTCCATTTCTGCCATTTTCTCTTTCCACCTTCTTCAGCTTTTGTGGATGCATTGGTGGATTCAGGGTCCAACACTTTTCAGCAAGATGCCCTTGCTTATGGCAGTAAGTGAAACACATGTGTATCCTCTTGACAACATGATTTTCCTTGTCCAATGGACCTTTGGCTTCTTGCTTCTTTTCCTACAAAAGTTTCTTGTATGTGGCCATTCTCTTCCAACATCTAGAAACATTATGGTTATCCAAACCACAAAAGGAACATGCAATTATTTTCCCATATCTATGTGGAAATTTATCATGCTTTGCAAAATCAAAGGAATATGATTAGAACCAAATTTATACCTTTCTCTTTCACCTTTATTGCCTTCATGAGGAGGTGAAGCAAATGAAGAAGTAGCTTCCTTTGGAACACCATCAATATCTTCAAGGCTGTTAGAGTCTCCACAACTCTCTGGTTCAAGTGTGTGCTTCTGAACACCTGCATCCTGAAAATGATGTTTCAAGCTATTGCATTCCTCCTGAATACAATCTTCACACTCTTGTGGTAGAGGACCTGATATAAAACTCCTTCTTGGAACTGTTTCAATGGCCTTCATGGCAGCTTTGGAACTCTCTCCGTAAGACTGTCCATAGCCAAGACCTAAACACTTAGGCCTTTCCTCAACCATTATTGGTTCAACAATACCTTCTGCATACTTGCCCAAGCCTTTTCCCTCATAGCCCATCTTGGACATTATCTTGGAACCTATGCCTCTAGTATGCTTTTCAAAATAACCAATATAAGCATTCTTAGGAGAATTTGAAGATAAACAGGAACTATTTACCTCTTCTTCAAGCTGATACTTGATTAAGGCTTCATTGGCAACAAAGAGCTATGGCTCCAACTCATGCATCCTTTTCAGGTTCATATTTGCAATAGAAGTTGCCTCTCCATTTCCTGTAATTTGTCAGAAAGCAACTGCTTCTCTTCCTTCATGGAATTCAACTACTCTCTAAGTACGCCGCTTTCTTCCATCCTCATACATTTCTCTCACCATATCCATCTTGGTGGACAAGCCTTGCTTCATGTCTTCATCAATTATTCTTGCGATGAAGAAAGAAGAATTTGAGGACTCACTTGTAGAAGTTGTCATTATGCCAATGAATAAAAAAACTTCAAACAAGATTAACAAAGAGCTTATTCAACAACCTTTTGCAACAAACCTCTTGTGCTTCAAGGATTGCCTTGAGGTCCTTTGGGATAGAAGAATGCCTTCAGCCCTTCTTCCTTCTTGTCCTTCCTGGACTGAGTTATCATTAGTTTTCCCTTCACCTCTGCAAACTCAAACAATAGTCAGTCTGCAACAAGCATACAATCAATCAGGCAAACAATCCTTGACTGCCCAAACACCTTTCAGATAAGCAATCTTTGCCCTATCAATCAAGCATTCTGATATAACCTTCTTTGAAGGTGGGGTTAATCAATCTCAAGCTCCAATACCACTTGATCTGAAAATGGGGCTCTAAAGGCTTCTTGTGAACTTACAAGAACCTCTCCCACTTCCAAAGCTTAAATATTCCCAAGCCTTTATAATTAACCAATGCAGAACTAAATATGTGCTTGAAAATAAGGTGTATGCTTATGGTTGTTTTAAACTGTTTATGTGCTGTAAATTGATTTTATTAAACTGATATAAAACATATAACAGGGAAACAATGCAGCAAATGAGCATCACACATAAGGCAACAAGTTTAATATGGATTTCACCCAAAACTCTTGGGCTTCATCTCCTTGAGCTCTAGTCAACTCAACTAGGCTCTTTGGGATTATGATGTAAGTTATTTTACAAGCTCCATGCTCAACTCCATTGGTTTACACAAAACACAATGGGTTCAGAACACCATCTTATCACCTGGCCCTGAAGCTCTCGGATTTCTGGCTCTAGGCTTTGGCTCTGGCTCTGGCGCTCGGCTCATGCTCTGGCTCTCGGCTTTAGCTCTGGCATTTTGGCTCTGGCTTCTTTGGCTCTAGCTTTGGCTTTATGCAACTTTCAGCTCTCTGGCTTTTCACTTAACCTCCAAGTGACTCTAAAGACTCCCAAGACTAGCTCAGCTGCTTTTAGCATTAGCTTTTCGCTCTCTCTGCTCTCTTGCTTCTGCCTGATCTCAATTGAGCTCTCTGTCTCCTTTGAGGTACTTTTCTGGCTTTTTAGCTACCCCAGCCTTTTCTTTGTGTACCATCATCTCTATGTACCTCTGCAACTTTCCTGCTCCTTGTCAGTTCAACTGGCCATCTGGCTTTGCATCTCTATGGCTTTAAAATGCATAATTTCTTGTAAAAACGCTCGCCTACAGCGTGGCATGAGGATCTAGAGCAGTTACAAAGGTTTCGAGGCCTTCTCTTAGGCAAAAGACCCGAAAACGGAGAAAATTTCATTACACAGAGATTTCTTGAAAATACACTATCGAACGTGAAATCCGGACTTGAAATTCCATTCAATTGCCCCTAAAATCCCTATCAGATTTGCCATTAGGTAGCATATTGCATCTCATAAGTGTTTTGGGTAAAATCCCAAATACACGAGAAATACGTGAAAAACCCGACAGAACCCTTTCTATTAGACTTGAAAATTTATCGCATCCACCCTATAATCATATCGGGTCCGCCTTGGGTTGCTTTCATAAGCCCCACCGTCGATGTGGGTGATCTTCGATCCAATGGTCATTATGTGACTTCAGGTGGCTTAAGGGTATGGAGCTTATCAGCCTGAAAAGGTGGTTTTCCTCTCTCCTTCACCAGCCACATGTTGTTCATTGTATGGGATGGGGCGGAGCTGGCCCAATACCATTTACCGCTTGAGGCCCGCCCGAAATCCCGCTTACAGAACTCAAATTTTATAAATCGTGCTTATAATTCCCCTTCAAGTCTGGCTTTATCGCTTTGGGCATCTTTCCTTTGTATTTCGGTTTTTACACCGAAAAGAATTAATACACAGAAAATCCCTTTTACCGGAACTCAAATTTTATCAGGCCAGGTTTATAAAACCCATCGGGTTTGGTTTTCGCTAGTCTCTAGTCGCATGTATATCACCCTCTTTACATCGCTGCAATGTGATGTTGCAATGTGATATATCGCAATTGCACGTCGCATAGCCTCGGGGGTCCTTCCCTTGCCTTGTGGCATTTCCGACACCGATCGACGAATCCAATCATCGGCAATCGCATGTCACATATCCTGGGTCCTGATATCGCATGCGGGCCTGTCTCTGACCCGATACATCGGAGATCGACAATTGGGGTCTCTTCCGCCTCCGCTTAAGTCCGCCTCTTGGACCATTTCTAATGCAATTTCCCTTTATAAGGGTTTTTTTCCATTTTTAGGGGATTTTGCCTCTTTTTCAAAAGAACAAAGGGCATCTTCTTTCTGCGATAACTTCTGCATTTTAAGTCCATTTTTGTTGATTCAAGTTGCAGTAGATTCAGAATGAAAATATCTCTACCATGGGGATATTTCTAGGAACTTCCTTGGACTTTCATTTTCGTATCCAAAATCCATTTTGGATCATCAAAATTTATCCTTCTACAGTTACACTCATTCTTGATTCTTTGTATCATCCAAAATGATTACATCCCTTTGTCTCACATCTATGATGTGGGATACGTCATGGCCCTCCTTCGACAAGGTCACTTCCTATCATCTTTAGCTCATTATCCGAGAAGTTGGCTGAGAGAATCCCTTCCAATACCTTAGAGCTTGCATGCCCTAATGGGAAGTTCGTCGCACTCGACGACAAGTTCACATCATTGGCTTTCGATCGAGTGATTTCAGGGGTGTTCGACTTCAATTCCTTTATCACATTCTGTGAATTGTGTTGCTAGTACCTTGAGAGCCGTTGTCATTATTGGTGGTTTCTCTCGCGCTTGTTAATGGTTCACATCATTAACCGGTAATCAAGCGACTTTCTAGCATGTTCGACTTGAACACACTTATTCACATGTTGAAATTTGTACTTTGATCGGGTTGTCTTGGAGCACAAGACCCTGGGCTCAGATTACAAAAGTCAAAGTTTCATGGTGATGTGACATGATCATGCTGATATACATGTCTCTTTCAGATGGATGGCTGCGACCATACCATGAGTTGTTATATGTGATCCTTTTGATTATTGGCTGGCTACGACCATACCTTAGTTTCTATATGATCTTCCTTACAAGATGGTTGTGCCCATGCCTTGGATCCATTTACATGATGATTCTCTGGGTGGCTGCGTCCATACCACCATTCATGTATCATTTATCCGAGATTTTAGTGATGTATATGTATCTATACTTGCTTGCAGGTTCTCTGACGACGGTCTTCGGTTCCACGCATCTTCTTGTAAAGCATTTCACCCCTCACTCTAGTTCGGCCTTCATGCTTTAAGGGGCACCTATTACACAACATTTTGTCACTCTCCTTGTACTCCCCGTTCCTCGATCTTGGAGGACCTCTACAATGTACATTACATGATTTCCCATCATGAAGAGACTACCCTTATGTCCCTCTTCATGGGCATAATATTTCCCTTTTGCATCATTTCCCAAAAATCTTCCTTTTATCCCAGTTTACAAGATCAAAATTAGTGCTCAATTCCTTCCTTGCACCGATTCGCAGGGTTTAAAACCAAGCCTAGCATCGTACGACGCAAGTAAGCCCTTCATCGCTCGCGCCGATCCTCTTTTGCCAAGTTTTTTAAATATGGAGTCGAAGCTTCCAAGTCTAGAAGCTTCGTAACAGAAGTCTAGTAAATGGTTGGGCTAGATAGAGCCAATGAATTCAATTTGGGCTCCTTTCCCCTATTAATATGGAACAAACCCAAAAGACAAGGCTCTCCCATAATAAGAGGAACCATCTGCCCTCCATCAAAGCTATATAAACTCCTCCTTTTCCAAGCTGAACTAGTCTTTTTTGGAGCTTGAATAACCAACAAGATATCTATATCTTTTTGCCTTCTAGTTTATGTGTGTAATGGGAGAATATTGTGTTTGGTTTGGTTTGGTTTGGAACTAAAGGGAAGAAGCCTTAAACTCCCATTGTTGAGGCTAACCATGAGATGTTAGAAGTGATGTGGGAGCTTGGATACGTCAGAGGAGACCTGCAACGTCAAGGCTTTCGTTGTATCTCTTTCTGAGCTTTATATCAATACAACTAATGATTTATTTCCTACATTGAGTGTCATATTACATTTAATGGCTTAAGGTTCCTTGACTTTTTGAGTAAATTGAATGCGATTGTATGCTATTACATTTGCTGTTATCTCTTTTTTTATTTGTTTAAGGTATTTGAAGGAGAATAACTCAAAGGAAGTTGGAGCAAAGGAGTGAGGTCATCATCAAACGGAGTAGTGTTCTAAGAGGTAGGTCCTCTTATTCGATTCTAGTTTAAGGAAGTTTTCATTAGGTTGTTCTTTTTGCGGCTAGACCTACTCTAGGGCTAGAGGGATCACCTTTGTTTCGCAAAGGAGATTTACCTACTCCACAATGGATCGAGGGACAAGGAGTATGGGGACAGTGACAAAATGTTGTGTAACAATACAACAATTTCCCACTAGTCCTTGACATGTGGGGTGACTTTGAGAAGTGCAAAAGTAATATTTTATCGATTGGAAAAGTCATGAACTGAAAAATATCCTTCCAACAGATTCAACCATCTATCTATGATGTCTGAATCTATCTGGTCCTCAAATATGGGAATATCAAAGTTAACTTGTACCTTAAAATGAGTGGTGCCTCTAAAGTGACTGTTGGATGAAGATGTTTCATGTGTGGATAGTCTCTGAAGGATCTGGGCAAATTTATCCATCATCGCATTCCTCTATCGCTCAAGGGCTTCCTCGAGAAATATTTTGAACGGATCTCCTGCCCCCTCATCTTTCTTTTCTTTTGCCATGGGAGGTCATTAGCGTTTTCGAGGTTGGTCTTGCAAAGGTTCAACTAGCTCGAGCCCTAACTCCTTATACCATAACCTCGTTAGGAACATGCAAAAAAAATAGAGAAAGAACACACCGCTTTGATACCACTAATCTAGAATTATACAGGAACACAAAAAAATATAGAAATACACATATACACAGAGATGTAGCAGAAATAAAAATTCATTTCATTAATACCAAAGAACTGAAATATGCTTACATACAACAATAAAAATAAAATAGCTCGGGTGATGGTAGCTTATTTCTGAGAAGAGATGTGGTGGTTGCATGCCTATAAACTGTGTTACAATGAGGCTTGTGTTAGAAAATTGTATATTACAAAGTGATGGAACACATAAAATATTGCAGAAATATAAACACAGAAAACACATAAAACAAGAGAGACACAGATATACGTGGTTCACCTAGTTTGGGCTACGTCCACGGAGAAACAACCAATCCTTCTTTTATTATATTATCCAGCAAACTGAAGAGATACAACCTACAGCAGATCCACTGTAACTCCCTCTTTGCTCTCAATCTCCTCTCTTTTCATCACTCAGAATACAGATATGCATAAACGCAATACAATTCCCTCATATATAGTGAGGGGTTTCCTTCTAGGGCAAAAAAACCCTAAACTAAACATAAATTCTACCGTCAGATCATCCGCCTAATGAACGTCCCAGATTGACTAGAAATTACTAGACTTTTACAAGGCAATTTTACATCTATTTTTATCTTCGGGGGTGCTACCCCCGAACCCCCGGTGAGGGACTGCTGGCCCCCTGGACCCCCCAGCCGGGGGGGATTAGCTCCCCAAAACCCCCCTGGGGGGGACAAGTCCCCCCACACCCCCCTGCGTAGAAGGGTGTACAATCTTCCTGGGGTATACATCCGGCTGAAACCTTTGAATACAAAAGAAAATCAGGCTCCACACCCAACAATCTCCCACTTGGAGACTAATTATAGCAACTCCACCACTGCTTCATTTGCTAGACAATGGTTTCAGTTTGGACCTGTCTGTTTCTCATCTTCTTCATCATACTTGAAGATCAATTGAAACTGAGCAGATTCTCAGTTTCTTCCTGGTTACAACTTTTGCTAACATATTTGCAGGATTCTGGCTAGTGTGTATCTTTTCCAGCTTCAACTGTCCATCTTCCAATGCTGACCGTATTAAATGGTACTTGAGCTATATATGTTTAGTCTTGGAATGAAATGCAGAGTTCTTTGCAAGATGTATGGCACTCTGGCTGTCACTGTATAACCTGCCCAACTCCTGCTTCTTACCCAATTCATTCAGAAACCTTTGTAACCAAATCATTTCTTTACTAGCCTCTGCAGCAGCAACATACTCTGCTTCTGTTGTTGAGAGTGCAACAACACTTTGCAGTTTTGAGACCCAACTGACAATTTTTCCACCTACAGTAAACACATACCTTGTTGTGCTCATCCTGTTATCTCTATCACCAGCCATATTTGCATCAACATATCCTGTAGAGCAATGTTTGAACCACCAAAGCATAATGATTGATTTGTGGTACCTCTCAAATACCTGAGAATCCACTTCACCACCATCCAATGTTCTTTTCCTGGTTTTGCATTCTACATATTAGCCCTTTTCAACACATTTTCTATGTACTCACTTTGAGACAATGCTAATTTGTGATTCTTCCTGTCTCTAGTTATTCTCATACCAAGGATTTGTTTTGCAACACCCAAATCCGTCATTGCAAATGAGTTTGCCAATTTCCCTTTGAGCACATTTATTTCATGCATGTTATAACCTGCAACAAGCATGTCATCTACATACAATAACAATATAATATAGCTGCCATCATTTTGCCTTTTGAGATAAACACAATGATCAGAGTGACATCTAGTATAACCTTGTTCAGACATAAACCTTTCAAATTTTAGATACCATTGCCTTGGAGCTTGTTTTAAGCCATACAAGCTCTTCTTCAACTTGCACACTAGTTTCTCCTTCCCTTTTACCTCATATCCTTCTGGCTGCTGCATATATATCTCTTCCTCCAAATCCCCATGGAGAAAGGTTATCTTTACATCTAACTGCTCAAGATGCAAATCTTCAACTGCTACTACACTTAAAATAGTTCTGATTGAAGTCATTTTAACAAAAGGAGAAAATATTTCATCAAAATCAATACCTTTCTTCTGTGCAAACCCCTTCACCACAAGTCTAGCTTTGTGCCTCTATTTTCCTCCATCTTCTTCCTTCAATTTGTAAACCCATTTATTTTGCAATGTTGTTTTACCTGCAGGCAACCTGACTAAGTCCCAAGTTTGGTTATGTGCTAAGGATTCCATCTCTTCTTCGATGGCTTGCTCCCACTTCTTCCTAGTTTCTACCTACACTGCTTCTTCATAACATTCTGGTTCACCAGAATTAGTCAACAATACATAATATAATGAAGGAGAGTATCGTTCAGGGGGTCTACTTATCCTGGTAGATCTTCTAACACCACTTTCAGGTGTTTGAAGTGCTTTTTGTTGTTGTGGTTGTTGTTTTGGCTGTTGATCATTATGATTTTCAGGCACCATCACTTTTTCTGTGATCTCATTAAGCACTGTGTATTCTCTGTTTTCTTTTTCCTGTTTCTTTTCTTGTAGCTGATCCTTATACAAAACCTTTTCATTGAATATGACATATTTGCTCCTAATGATTTTATGTTTTTCATAATCATAAAAGCGATAGCCAAAATCATTAACACCATATCCAGTAAAGGTACATTTCTTTGATTTTGCCTCAAGATTTGTTCTATTTTCTTTGTTAATGTGGACAAAGGCTTCACAACCAAAAGTGTTTAAAAAATAGTAGTTTACCTTTTTACCTGTCCATGCCTCCTCTGGAATACCACCATCCAAGGAACTTGAAGGCCCTCTGTTTATTAGATAAACAACAGTATCTACAGCATCTGCCCAAAATTGTAAAGGCAATGCTGCATGCAATCTCATGCACCTTGCACGTTCCATGATTGCCCTATTCATCCTTTCTGACACGCCATTTTCTTGTGGTGTTCCTGGAACTGTCTTCTCTCTATGAATTCCATTCTCTGAATAGTACTTATCAAACTCTTTGCTGCAATATTCACCTCCATTATCTGATCTGAGACACTTCAACCTTTTTCCTGTCTCATTTTCAACCAAAGCTTTCCATTTCTTGAATGTATCAAATACATCATGTTTATTTTGAATACAATAAATCCAGGTTTTTCTGGTTGCATCATCAATAAAAGTAACATAATAACGAGAGCCACCAAGAGATGATACCTGAGCAGGTCCCCATACATCTATATGCACAAGCTCTAATTTTTCGCTCTTCTTTTCTTTCCCAACCCTAAGGACTCTGACTCTCTTATGTTTTCCATAAACACAATTCTCACAAAATTTTAAATCAACATGCTTCAAACCTGGAAACAAATTTCTTGAATGAAGAATCTACATCCCCTTCTCACTCATGTGCCCGAGCCTATGATGCCACAATGCCGTATCTTCTCCTGTAGAGGTTGAAGCATTAAAAAAATTAGAAATGACATTGCATAAATACAATGTACCGACCTTTTCTCCTTTTGCTATTACCGGGGATCCTTTTGTGACCTTCTAGGTTTTATCTGTGAAAGTAGTTACGCAACCTTCACCTCCCAACTGCCTTGATGAAATCAGATTTTTCTTCAGATTTGGAACATGCCTTACCTCCTTCAATAGCCACTAATTTCCATTTTGCTGTTTTATGAAAACTATACCCATTCCAATGATTTTATAGGGTTTATCATCACCCAATCGAACCTGTCCAAAATCTGCTTGAACATAATCATGAAAATGTTTCTTATCAGGTGTGGCATGGAATGAGGCCCCTGAATCTACCACCCAGGTATCAATAATATTTTCCAATGAAATAATCAAAGCATCTTGCAACACATCACCTATTACATTTGCTTCATGATTAGTTTCTTGTTGCACATCTCCTTCTTTTCCCTTCCGAGACTTGCAGTGTTTCTTCAGGTGTCCTTTCTTGTCGCATTTCCAGCACACTATCCCCGATCTAGACTTGGATCTACCTTTTCTTGACTTATTGCTATATCCTGGGCTCTTTCCTCTTTCCATTTTTCTTCCCCTAGTCTCTGCGGTCAAAGAATTACCTGATGTCTCACCAAAGCTTTTCCGTCGCATTTCCTCGTTAAGGATTGCACAAACAACATCATCAAACTTTAAAGTACTAGATCCAGAGACAGAGTTACTAATGGCCATAACTAAACCATTCCAACTTTTTGGAAATGAGCATAGAAATAACAGAGCCCTAACTTCATCATCAAAAGTTACCGCTACAGAACTTAATTGACTTGTAACTGTATTAAAACCATTTAAATGATCTACAATAGATCCACCTTTTAACATCTTCATCTTCATAAGAAATACCTTATTTGAGGTTGAGGGTTTTTCATATAGTTTGGCCAATGTTGACATTAAACCCTCTGTTGTCGTTTCCTTTGAAATATTAAACACTACTGACGCCGCTAGGCACAACGGTATTGTTCCAAGTGCCTTTCTGTCGAGAATATTCCATTCTGTGTCTGTCATACTTGTTGGCTTCTTTGTCTTTCCGCTCAATGGTAGGTACAAATCGCTCTGATATAGATAGTCTTTTATCTGCATCTTCCACAGTTGGTAGTTTTGGCCGTTAAATTTTTCGACCCTAAACCTACCATCTTCCACCATTGCTCCCACTCAAACTAGGAACCCTTCTCTCCTGCGAGTTTATCAGCCAAATAGACCTTCGACTTTGATACTAGTTGTTAGAAAATTATATATTACAGAGCAATGGAACACATAAAATATTGCAGAAATATAAACACAAAAAACACATAAAACAAGAGAGACAGATATACGTGTTTCACCCAGTTTGGGCTACATCCACAGAGAAACAACCAATCCTTCTTTTATTATATTATCCAGCAAATTGAAGAGATACAACCTATAGTAGATTCATTGTAACTCCCTCTTCGCTCTCAATCTCCTCTCTTTTCCTCACTCAGAATACAAATATGCATAGACGCAATAAAATTTCCTCATATATAGTGAGGGATTACCTTCTAGGGCAAAAAAACACTAAACTAAACATAACTTCTACCGTCAGATCATCCGCCTACTAAACGGCCCAGATTGACTAGAAATTACTAGAGGGGTGTACAATCTTCTTGGGGTATACATTCAGCTGAAACCTTTGAATACAAAATATAATTAGGCTCCACACACAACACCTTGAAGGCCTATTTATTATTGAAAAACAATGGAAAACCCTAAACATCCCAAAACCTAACCCTAGGAGATGAAGTGCCAAAACTATGGGCCCCAGTTGGGTAAATCGGTACATCAACTTCCCGAGGTCGTAAGTTTGGCATACGATCTCCATTTGACGCACACAATACCTCATTAGAAAGATCTATATGAGGATTACAACTTTTGACTACAAACATTACCCAACCAACCATATTTAACTATTTTCTAAAGAAAACACCGTTTAGGGCCTCAAAACGGCTCTGGAAGTTCAGGACCCGAAAAACTACCAAAAATAGTAAACTGTGCTATAATTAAAGAAACTGAAAAACTAAAAGAAACATTGATGGGGGTCCAAGTAGAATAGGCGGGTGGCCACCAATATCCAATTGGATCAATAAGTTAAGGAACCCTCTTTTGGAAGCTTATGTTTCCTTGAAAAATTTAGGGATTGATCCCTTTGAAATTTGGGGTTTGACTAGAAATTACTAGAGGGGTGTACAATCTTCCTGGGGTATACATTCAGCTGAAACCTTTGAATACAAAAGATAATTAGGCTCCACACACAACACCTTGAAGGCCTATTTATTATTGAAAAACAATGGAAAACCCTAAACATCCCAAAACCTAACCCTAGGAGATGAAGTGCCAAAACTATGGGCCCCAGTTGGGTAAATCGGTACATCAACTTCCCGAGGTCGTAAGTTTGGCATACGATCTCCATTTGACGCACACAATACCTCATTAGAAAGATCTATATGAGGATTACAACTTTTGACTACAAACATTACCCAACCAACCATATTTACCTATTTTCCAAAGAAAACACCGTTTAGGGCCTCAAAACGGCTCTGGAAGTTCAGGACCCGAAAAACTACCAAAAATAGTAAACTGTGCTATAATTAAAGAAACTGAAAAACTAAAAGAAACATTGATGGGGGTCCAAGTAGAATAGGTGGGTGGCCACCAATATCCAATTGGATCAATAAGTTAAGGAACCCTCTTTTGGAAGCTTATGTTTCCTTGAAAAATTTAGGGATTGATCCCTTTGAAATTTGGGGTTTGAATATTGAAAATTTAGGGTTGGCTCATTTATGCTCTGATACCAATGTACGAACAAAGTTCATATACGCTATGATACTAATGTAATGAAAAAAAGACCATATTCACAAATTAAATACTCCAGAACACTTGGAATATGAAGATGTCCATGAGTATATATATTATATAATATATTATATATATATACGAATGAAGAATATGAATTGGTTACAACTAAGGGTCCCATAGATATATACCTAGGTGGGTACCCCTTCATGAATAATCATGTCTTTTCAGACATGCTTCCTCTATATCTAATCATTATTAACTATTAATTATTTATATTCATAACATTGCCTTCCTCTTCATAAAAGCTTTGTCCTAAAAGCTTGTCATATGCTTCTTTGCCTTGTAATCTATTCACATCTTTTGGAATAAGTTGATTTGTGATCTTCGATGATACACGATGATAGGATCCTCTAAATAATAAAAAAAATTTCGAACTGAGAAAGGATCTAACCATCCTAAAGCAATCTTTTGTGGAATCTTGCGGTTACTAGATGCTTTAGATGAATATTTATTATAAGACGAAATTGTGTTGGCATCAATAGTCTTTGGAACATAAGTTAGTTGTTTTTGTTCGAAGTGATACATATATGCAGACTAATTGAGATGTTTGCTCTTATGATTCAGATGCCATTAAGGAGTTATTGTGACTTGATTTTACCTTATCATCCGTGTCGCAATTTCTTGATTTACTTCAGGTATCGATGTTGTTGAGTTGGTTACATAATCTTCACTTGGAATTTTCATCATCTGAACTACAACATCTGAATACGTTTTTACATCAACTAATTTGTCGTCTTCTTGAGTTGTGATATTGACTAGATTGATATTCATTCTTTTTTCAACTTGAACTGTTACGTTTGAAGACTTCAACTCTTCTTTGATGATAAGTTCTAATTTATTTTTCAATGATTCTTGATCATTTTTAAATTTCTTAATTTCTATTTGTAATTTTTCCCTATGGTCCTTGAGGCGAGTAACTTCTTCATTTTTGTTTGTGACAATATTTTCAACTTCCTTTATACATATTTTGCATTGTCTTATGGTTTTCTTGAAGAATTATTTTTGAGATATCTTTTATGTCTTTTGGTGTTATTGAATCTAGCATCAATGTAACATATTGTAGCATTATTATTTTTTGTGGAAAATGTCAAAAATTTCTTTTTCGTATTTAGGATGAAGGATCCTAGTGATTCCATCTAGGGAAAACCCAAAATTATGTCACCTCGATCACTCCATAGGGATTGGAATGAGAATTGTGATATAAATATATAGTCCTCAATATTTAGTTGTGAATCACTTATGTCATATTATTTTGTGTTCCAAAGCTCTAATTTTTTTATTATATTTGACTGAGGAATCATCAATTGGTTATTGAGTTTATGGTTTATATAAGTTTTATCTTTGGTGGACAAGACATAAATAATAACATCTTTTCCTACAAGAGTTCCCTTGATTTTAAATATCACTGAAACATAATTATATGAAGTTTCTGAAAGTATTTCTCCCTTGATTTCTGAATTAGACTCCACTTTACTTTATCAATAATTTTACGTTAAACAATATTTTAATGTCAATAATAATCAACCCTTTTAATATATTTTTTTACACTTCAATTTTTTTATAATCCATTGAATTTGTATTTTACTTTTGCTTGAAAGCTGAGAAAATTAAATAATTTAATTAATTTTTTGTTTTTATTTTTTTCCTACTTTTCCTTCAAACTCAAGAAAATTAAATAATTTAATTAACTTTTTATTTTTGTTTGTTTTTTATTTTTATAATTTCTTTATTGCCTATGTGTCACGCCCTTTGTATTGAATTTATATTCTACTTTTCCTGGGAAACTGAGAAAATTAAATAATTTAATTATTTCTTTTTGTCTTTATTGCCTTAATATATATTTCACGTCCCTTTTTATGACTTTGTACTTTCTTATCCCTTTCGAGAGTTAGGAAAAAAATAAATTCATTCAAAGTATTTAATGTTTAATGCATATCAGCGAGATATGATATTCTTTATTTCATTTAGATAGTATATCTTTATCTTTATGTATAGTGGTGATTTAATAAATCTTTAACTTAACGTAATTGTATAGTGAAGATTTTTAATTTGGTTGTGATTGTTGGTGTTCGAAATTTGATGATATATTTTTATATATAGTGGTGATTTAATAAATCCTTAATTTAATGTAAATGTATAGTCAAAGATTTTTAATTTGGTTGTGATTGTTGGTGTTTGAAATTTGATAACATATAAATTAAGGTAAGAATGATTTAAGTTTAATGTTTTAAAGGCTTAAAATCTATAGATTAAATAATAATACTGAAATGGTATGGATGATAATTTTCACTGTGTATGGATGTTAATTGTAATGGAATTGATACGAATGATAAATATACAAAAGGCATCTAATTGGTATCTAAATGTAGTAGTTATGGTTAATATAAATGTACAAAAGGCAGCTAATTGGTATCTACACGTAGTGGTTGTGGTTGATACATATGTACAAGAGGCAACTAACTAGTATCTACACATAGTGGTTGTGGTTAATTTTGGCAATGGTAGTGAATTAATGGATATATGGATTGCTACAATGTGATGAAACTTCACATTAGCCATAGTGTACAACCCAATGTACAATGTTTGGAAATATAACTCATGAATTCATTATATGGTGGCTCTATCATCCAATGTAAAAACAATGTGACTTTTTGACGGTTAGTAGTTGGATTGTGTGATATATATTTTTGTTTAACTTTTTCAAAGGTTACCCTACCAAAACACATCCAAGATTCCTTTATCACTGGCATTGTTGGTTGTAGAAGGAATTGCAACGGGAAACAAAAGGGAGTTGACGACAGTGGGTCAATGGTCACAATGATTGAGAGTGAATGTGGCGGACTGGCGGCAGCTATGTCGCTTGTCAAACACCCTTTTGTTTTTTATTTTTATTTTTTTCAAAATTTTATTTTTTATTTTTTATAGTCTAGAAACTGAGATTTATTATAGTCATTTTGTAGGATTGTATACATTTCTGTTTATAAGTGGATCTATCATCAGAACATAAATTGTCGAAGAAACAGTTTCAGGTCCATAAGTAAATTTGTCAGTAGAACATAAATTACCGAGAAAATGGTACCGAAATAACAACAATATAAAAAAAAAATGAAAAATAATGTTTGCCTTTAATTAAAAAAACCATAATTATATATAAATAAAAAAAATATCTGATAATATAATATCTTAATAAATTATATAATAAATATATTATTAATAATGTAATGACCACATATACTAATAATGATATATTTAAATTTATATATAATAACATCTTTATTAATTTATTTATTTCTCTTAATTAAGAATACATTAAAAGATATAATGTTATAATATTATAAAATACAATAATATTATAATAATGTTATTATTTAAGGTAATAATAATTTATACTAATTATTGATTGACTTTATTATTGGAAGTTTATTTAAACCAGTGATAATGTTATAATTCTCACTTAATAATTTATGTTATTTATATTTGATTAACTTTATTGAATTTTTTAATGTCTAAGTATAGGTTTTTTGCTTTCTTTAAAAAAAATAATAATTTATATAGCCAAAAGTTTGATGATGAAACCTACAAAATTTAAAAGATCCATTAGTGAAATGTTTCAATTGTGATGACAACAAAATTGACAAAGAGATTAAGGCCAAAGGATGGATCAAACTAACTATGTAGCAATTGAGCGGCTAGAGGATAGAACAAAAGTGAAAACAATGTAACAGATAGAGTTTATTTACGCTTTGATACCAATGTGACAAACAAAGTTTGTTATGCTTTTGATACCAATGTAACTCACAAAGTTCGTACTCACAAATTAAATACTCTGGAACACTTGGAATATGAAGATGCCCATTGAGGATATATATATATATATATATATATATATAGATATGAGCGAATAATACAAATGAAGAATATGATTTGATTACAACTAAGGGTCCCATATATATTTCTAAGCGGGTACCTCTTCATGAACAATGATGAATTTGAGACATGCCTCCTCAATATCTAATCACTATTAATTATTTATATTCATAACATTATCTTTCCTTCTAATACTACCAAAAACTAAAAGGTCATGGTGTGGCAAGTGTTGATATAGTGAAACGACGTAGACAAAGGATGTTATTTGTCAACCATGTGCTAATTGACATGCATTGTATGATGGTGACACATAAGAAAAAGGAATGCCACATGACAATGGTACAAATGTTGATGTGGCACTTGGAGTGTAGATTTTCAAATTGGCATAATTTTGTATCTAGAGCTCAGATTTGGACGAAATTTATATCGTTGGAAACCTCTGAATGAGTAGAATATGATGATGGTTTTAGAAAATAATTTTAAGGTGATTAAGAAAAGATGAATAATGATAAATACATATCCATATATTAACCTCAGAGGTTGGATCTAAATCAAGTATACTTAATCAGGTATTAAGGGACCAGGTGTGTTATACAGTGGTATTAGAGCTAAGCTTCAACACTTGGACTGAATGCACTTAAAGGAGAGAGTGGATATTGTTTTTTTTAATGATACAAATTTATTTACAAATGTTGTAATTATTGGTTAATTCTCTAACTTAGCTTGGATTGGATTTGTTACTAGTAGGATTACTAACAAAGTTTTTAAGTGTGACTTGCAACAACAACAAAACTTAAAAGTTTAGACCAATAACTGCATAACATCTCTTTTCTTATTTGAGAAGTAACCCAATTGTGACCAGTGGTTTTGGATGCCTTTATAGTATGGAAAATACTTATGTATCTTTAGAATCCTTTTGGGTTTATCTTTTCCCTATTGGAGTCCTTTTTAGTTCTTGCGATAGGCTAAGGAACTCTCTTTTAGAAGCCCATTTTTCCTTGGAAAATTCATGGATTGACCCTTTGAAATTTGGGGTTTGAAAATCATAAATTTGGGGAGGGAATTCCTTGGCATCAACCCTGAGTCACATGGATGACATGGGGTTGTGACTAAGATCTTGTTGAAAATGAATTTCTGGCATTCAGGCTATTGGGACTTAGGTAATCCATTGAACTACCGTCGTAAAACCCGCAATATTGACGATTCCCAAACTATTTTTTAATTGATGGGAACCCTTCCTATCATATACTAGTCTGTCGTCTATTGGGCTTCGAGAGATTGGACATTGCGGGACCATCTTATGTAGAAATACCTGATATTAATTGAACCCAAAAAGCCTACTGATTACAAGAGAATTTCGTATCAACTTTCGGGAATTTAGAGGTTCCGTGTCAGACAACTCGGTAGAATGACAACATTGCAATCAATAACGTATGGTTATCTTTTAAACATTGCAATCAATAACGTATGGTTATCTTTTAAATAATAGTAGTGTGCCCACCATGTGAAGGACATTTAATTAGAGGGGAGGAAGATAGGGTGCTTCACTAAATCTCCTCCCAAGATATTATCATACTATGCATGTTTCATATCATAGTTTGCTTAATTTATAACATTTCCTCTCCACTTAAATCATAAGGTCTTGTGCCTAATTCTATGCTCTCATCAGTGTTTAATACTCTCTTTGCTTTTATCTAGCACTGAAAACATATCACGTACTCATTAATGCCATCAATGTTATCAATATTTGGTATTCTCTCTTAAATTATTTCCAATTATGAGAAGTTAAGTATAGTACATATGTGGCAAATTATGGAAAAACATTGATTTTTTAAATTTTAATATAATTTTAATTTTTGAAAAATAAATTTTAAAGGAGATAAAATTAGTCTTTTATTGTCTTTATCTAATAAAAAAAATGAAATACAATATTTATAAATTTAAAATTTCTTTTTAAATTTTTAAATATTTCAATTAATATACATATATTGAAAGCTATTTGTTGGCGGTGTTGGAAATCTGTCAACCAAGGGGTCTTCTCGATGTGAAGTCCCAATTATACCTCACACAGTTTGGAGTAGGAGCTTCATCCGGTATATCAACCCGATTTCCATAAATCTTAAAGATATGCCTTGGCTCTAACTCTCAACAAGAGAGAGGAGTGAAAATGAACCTTCGAAAAGCAAGGGGGGTGTGCCTGGTGAGTGTTCAATCGCATGCATGTCAAATTTATTTCATTGTAGAGGGGGGGAGAAGTGAGCCTCTAAGAGATAGGTAGTAGTACCACCCTAGTAGAGACACACATGAACAAGAAGGGTTCGTGCAAGATCAAGAAGAATAGTCCAGAGAGATGTGACCGTCATTGAAACCAATATAATGAAGACGATTTGTCTAATATCTAGCAGAATAGTCCACGAGGAAGCGACAATGATAATAAAAATTACAACACATTCACAATATGATAAGTACCAAAATAACTGAAATAGTTCAACTACTTTAGCACAAATGAAAGCAAACATGAATTACAAACATTCATAGAATAGTCTTACAAATATCCATAATCCATGCATGAAGGACGTGTTGACCTTGAAGGCTTTTGTTATTAAGTAAAAGTTCCAAAACACATGTATATAATGAACATCACTAGCTCCAATAGTGGAGTGTTGGAACTACTTCTTGCTCCTCAAAAGCACTGATTTGTCTCTCTAATGCCTTGTCGAAGGAGTCAAGGTGAAAAGTCCTTTGCTCATACAATGAGGGAGTGTATATAACCATGGTTGACTCTTTGAATACCCTCATGATTGTTTTCCTTCCTATGACTTTTCAGCTTACATGACTCTTTACATTCCATGTGTGTCCTTTAGACTTCCACTTTACAATACATTTTGAATACAATATATATGATCCACAATAGTGATGTGGCATATGACCACTCATGACATGACACTCCTAACACGCTTAATGATGTGGCAACATCAAGTCATTATTGTTGCTAAGTGTTGGATGTCTTCTTGAAGATGCTTTCTCTTCACCTTTGCATGGCTTGGTGATGCAGAAGCTTCAATAATATCCATTCTTCAATAGTGGTCGTAAAATAGTGTCCCTTTGATTTCTCTTGATCAATCAACTTGCAAGTTCATCTACAAAAGAGTCTTCAAGCATGCTTCCCTCCTTCTTCTCCTTCTCCATCATCTTGCCATGAAATGATAGGGTACCTATTCTTGCAATTCACTCATGATGAGACGATATCAATCTAGAAAGCCCCTAGTCTAAGATGACGCATTATGATCCACCAACTGAGTCTGGAACAAGTGATAGGATGGGAAGAGGGACTCAGTGACTGTGTCCAACAACCAGGGGAAAAGCTTGATCTTTGAGACTGTGTAGTGCGTAGCTCAGGTAGGTCGGAGTGACAAGACTATGAAATTTCCAGAGACAGTAGGACAAGATGATGAAATGGGCACTGGGAGAGCTAATTGCACAGTTCTAGGAGTCAAGGGAGGTTGGGCTACTGCACAGCTACCCAGTTCAAGGACTCAGGGGATGACCTTGAGGCTTGAGGATGTGAAGTGCACAGTTTAAGCCGGGATGGGGACATGAATACGCAATTATGGAGGTGTTAATGCCTTGAAAATCGTTGCATCAACATCGGGGAAAACCACCCGGTCCGGACCTTAAAGGCAACTCCTTTTCCGTTTGGTGTGGTGGCTCCGACTGGATATAATGGGACCAATATCCCAATGATTTATAAATGGTATGGATAACTATAGGGATTGTAACTAATAGGTCCAAAGGTAGAGTTTGGAACCTCTGGGTTCTGAGCCTATTAAACATTTCTAGCCCCTCTTCTTCATACCTGATCCTAGCCAATCCTTTAACCTGAAAAAATGTTTCGGCTGAAGCAAATAAATCATCAAAGTCATCTGCTTCATGATCGAATTTGGCAAGTTTAGCTTGAGTGGTAACGTTATGAGCAACCTTTCTCGGGTCGTATTGCCTATTCGAAATGGTGGAAAGATTCAACATTTAAATCTTCTCTGCCTCTTTCTTTGCATGCTTGTAATCATGTAAAGTAAAAAGGCCACATCGTAGGGGGAATATAGGCCACATCTGTTTCTTGGAATCCCTAAGGGTTCTTGATGTCCCTTCAACTGTTATCTGATATGCTAATTCCCGTGCTAACAATTTATCAGGAACATATAGAGGGAGAACATGGGGTTTAGTGAGACTGCCAAAAAGCCTCACATAGGTAAATTTCTCCTCTCCGAACCAGCTACCTACTACTATCAGATCAATTTATGCTTTCTAGGATATCTTGGGGGTAGACTTATAGAAAATAGAATAAAAATACAGGTAAAAAAAACCATTGCAAATTTTGTACAGGTGATTCTTATAGTGTGCCTTCCACAGTTGTTTGTGATAAATATGAATAGGATTTGGATCTTGGAAAGTCCACTTCCATCCGAGTAGCGGGTATCCAGAATTAAAATAGATAATATCCAAAATATATGCACTGTAGTAGAAAGGAGGAATGATCCGGGAAGTTGTATATGCATTCCTTCTGTATTCTAATATTTCAGTGGCTAGTCTACCAGACAAAATATTTGCCCAATCCATAACATAACCATTAATTGCAGCTTCCATTAACAGGACCATATCTATAGTGAATTTTTAAAAATCATGTTTTCCCCACAATCTACACATCATAGCTCCAACATATCAATAAGGAGAAGCTAATGAGTCGATAGAATACTTACCTGATGACTTGTGCTTATGTTTCTTCGGGAAATGCCTCCATTGCTTGATTAGGTTCGACTCTAAGTCGTTTTCCTTTGCAAATGCTTCTAGGAATGCCTTGTTGTATCGCTTATCAGGTGGAGGTAGATTGTACATTTGCCTGAGATCTTCAGGCTTGAATGAGCCAAATATCCTTCCATCTTCCGTGGAAAATGTTCTATCTGAAGTTGGGATTTTCTCAACAACCCATCTAACCACATCAGTGTATGGTATGAATAGGCCAACTCTTTGAGGGTTCCCTCTGATTTGTTGGTTGAATCGGCTATGGCTTTCTCTTCTAATTCTCGAGGCTCCTCTACTTCTATCAAATTATAAATTCTTTCCCAGCTAGCATTTCCTAGACCGAGACATGTCGTATTTGATATTAACCCCTTCTTGCTCGGCCCTGGTTCTTTGGTTGCAACAGTTGTTTTGGTCTTCTTAGATTTCTTTCCCATCTTCTCTGGATTCATGGATTTGAAGGAACTCTGCATTGGCAATTGCAAACCGTAACACATAGATATTGCCGCTGAAAGCCAATATGAAAATGAACAGAATTATGGTAATTGTCATATGATAAATCTAATGCAGTTAAGAATTACCACGAATGAAATCTTTTAAAGGATTTACTCTTAACTGTAAAATTTAATAGCCGTTCGAACCGCCAATTGTGGTGAATTAATACCATAAATACCCATCTCGTCGATCATATAAATGATTATTTCAAGAGTGTCTTTGGATTTCCTCGATCGGCGATAAATCACAAATAGCAATCGGGAGTTTCAAAGGGAGAGGCTTTATCACTTGCAACTAATATCTCTGATTTCGGAAAAGTAATATTATAATCAAACGGAGTACTATGCATGCAAACTGCTTTAGCGTATGTTTCCCTCTTGATATGCGCGCCTGATTGATTGATCGCAAATCAGGGTTTGACTTTCGCTTTTATCCCTTTGTCATATGATATCTCTGATTGTTGATTGCAATTTCCTTCATTGGATCGGAGGATTTGATAGGGCCTTTTTTGTGTGTGCATCCTTCCAATTGCCGATTGTGATTTCCTTCATCGGATCAGAGGATTTGATGAGTTCTTTGTTTGTGTGTGTCCCTTTGTCATTGCGATATGCGATCTCTGATCGCTTTATTGCAATGTAGAATTGTTTATAATATTTTTAAAGGAACACTTTGTTTTTTTATCAAAAGGCTTTATAAAATGAATTATTTAAATCGGGCCTTTTGATAAAGATTTTTCTTGTAATGAGGTCAATATCAATTTTATTCATCAACTCACAAATCTAACTAAGTTTATTTAAAAAGGGACCCATTTCTTAATAAAGATTTTGTGTAAAATTTTATAGAAATGGGGGGTTGTTGTACAACACAACAATTGGCGATTCACTGGAAGAAACAATTATCTCTGAGAAAATAGTATAATATCTTAACCTTCTTAATCTGAAAACCTTAGTGGATAGAAAATCTAATATAACTAGGTAATCATAAATTCTGAATATAATGAAAAATATTTTTGCTATCTCTTTCTCATCTCAAAATTAAATACATTCTAAGTTTAAGTAAACCTTAATTGGTTGATAATGATAAAACAAGAGACTTCTCCAACTTAGCTTGTAAGATGACTCTTTTGTCACAGATAGAGCCACTGCTGCTAGAAAACGTTCATAGTCTCGTCAGGGTTACCTTTTAACCATTTGATCATTCATTGTCCCATCCATTTCAGAGTATAATTTAAAAGAATGAATCCAAAAGATATGTTTCCACAGTTTTTGTATTACATTTTCTTTTTTCCTTATTTCTTTATTTTGTAAGATAAAAAGCCATTATCTTGGTTTGGTGGCCAGCTGTTGACAATACCATTTGCTGGTTGTAATTTAACTGAACAAGCTGGCTCATGATGAGACCCCTTGTCTTATAATTATAAGCCATTACCCTATTTTGGTATGCAGTGTTGGTAATGTCCGTTGAACTAGTCTCCTATGATTATGGTAAGTAGGCTCATGATGAGACCTTTTATCTTTTATATCAAATATATTTTAGAATTACACTCTGAAAAATCATAAACTTTGATAGATGGGATGAATAATTTTCTCCTTAAGAAAACATGGATGACAGTTTTGAGAGTTGAAGATGCTAAGATTGAATCAATATTTGCTTTCTATTGATAACCTTATTTAGGCTTCTAAAACTTAGAACAATTTACAGTGTTTTCAAGTTTTGAGAAGATTTCACAAAAATAAAAAGGGTTTTCGGAGTTTAATTATACCTAATTTCCTAGAACTTTTCCTTTTCCTTTAAGGCTTCCATTTATCAAAAGTAAATATTAAGACTATTTTATTTTAAGTAAGCTTTTAAAAATAGTAAAGACCAATTTAAGGCTATTTACAACTTTATTTTCTAAGAAAGAAAATAAACTAATTATTCGCACAAATATAGTTGAAAATTGAATATTTACAAAGTGAGAAGTGGTTACCTCCTCAATTGAAGAATTTTTTCAAAATAAGCACATTGACAAGAAGAGAATCTCCCTTTCCTGATAGATCTTGCAATATGAATGTTGATGGGCCTATCTTCTCACTAATTTGAAATGGTCCGAGCCACATTTTCTGAAATTTAGTGTGTTTTCCTTTATCCTCGTGGGCTTTGTCCCATTTCAAAACAAGATCACCAACTTGTAAATGTTTTGAGCCGGTTGAAGTTGTATCAAAAGAAGACTTAATGATTTGTTAATGCTTCGCATGTGTAATTCGGGTTTTCTCCCTTTCTTCCTCTAGTTTCAGGATCTGATTATGTCTTAATTGAATAGAAGATGATGGATTTTCTTCAATAAGTTGCACTAAGGCTAGTGATGGAAGTACTAAGTTTGTTGGTATGACAACCTCCTTTCCATACACTAGATTAAATGGAGAAGTGCCTATTGAGACCTTTTGTGTTATATGATCTGCCCATAGTGCAAATATCAAAGACTTATGCCAATTCTTATGATTTTGATCAATAGTTCTCTTAATGATTTTGATAAGATTTTTATTGGTGGATTTTGCTAAACCGTTACCCTGAGGGTAGTATTTTATAGAATATTTCAATTTGAATCCTCTTTTGATAGCAAATTTAAGTATGGAATTACAGGAGAAGTAAGATGCATTATAAAAAATAAGAGCGTTTGGGACACCAAACCTGGTAATGATGAACTGATCTATGAATTCAATGATTGCCTTAGAGTTTGTTGTCTTCAAAGGAATTGCTTCTACCCGCTTAGTAAAGTAATATGTAGCTGTAAGGATATACCTGTGCTGTTTGGATGAATGTGGAATAATTTCTCCAATGATATCCAATCCCCATTGTTCAAAGGGCTGTTCAATGTTGACTGGTTGCAAAGGAAAAGCTGGTTTCCTTTGTCTTCCACTGGTAGTTTGACATGTTCTGCATTTCCTTACATGTTCATGAGAGTCTTTAAATAAGGTGGGCCAGTAATACCCGACATGAATAATTTTGTGGGCTGTTGTATTAGCTCCAAAATGTCCTCTTGTTGGACCATCATGTAGTTCCTGCAAGACCTTTTGCGCTTCAGGTTTTTCTAAGCATCTTAACAAAATCGAATCATAATCCGTCTAAAAAACACATCATCAACAATCATAAAGTTTTTTGCTTTCAGTCTTATGGCACATTTATTTTTATAGGAAATATTAGAAGGAGCGTATCCATTTTTCAAATAGAATATCAAATCTCCATATTGGGATTAAGGATTAATGGTACTTATCTCATTGATTTCTTCAATATTATTTGTACCTTCATGTTCCTGAATATTAGAAGCTCTTGCTAACAACCTGCAAAAACCTTGGCCTTTGACAATATTTGTTGGTCTAATGTCCAAATCATAATCTTGTAATGCCGTGACCCAGTTTTCCCTTTTTTTTCCCAATTCCCTTTAAACTAGTAACTGTTTGATTGCTGAAAAAGGGACTATAACTTTTGTGTGAGCCTTTAAGAGAAAGGGTCGAAAGTGTTTAATGGCTTTGTATACAGCAAAGGCTTGCTTTTCAACTTCAGAGTAATTAAGTTCAGTACCTTGAAGGTTTGAACTATAAAATGAAATTGGTGCTTCCAAGTTTTGATCGTTGATTTGTGTCAGCACTACTGCGTAAGATGAATCAGATGCAAGAGTATATAAAATGAAATGATTTGAAAAATCAGGAGTGTTTGATGTGGGAGCATTTATGATTGCTTGCTTGGTTGAATCAAAAGCCTCCTTTTCAATATGTCCCCATTTAAACACTGAGTTTTTCTTGATCATGGTTTGTAATGGTAAACAATCTGTGAAAAATCTAGAACAAATCTTTTTACAAAATTAATTTGACCTAAAAATTATTGCATTGTTTTTTTATTATGTAGAAATGGGATATCAAAAATCTATTTGATTCTATCTAGATCAATATAAATACCCTCTTTTGAAACAATGAACCCCAAAAGTTTACCTTGGTCAAGAGAAAAAAAGGACTTCTTAGGATTGAGCGAAATGCCATACTTTTAACAGCGTTTGAAGGTTTGTTTCAAATCATGTAAATGATTTGATCTTTTCTTAGAGAAAACAGTGATATCATCCAAATAGACAACTACTGATTTATTGATTATACCTTTAAATGATGTGTCCATCTCTCTTTGGAATGTAGCTCCAGCATTAATCAATCCGAAAGACATTTTTTGATAGGCATAAGTTTCCCACTTAGTTCTGAAAGTAGTTTTGATTCTGTCATCGGGGTGCACCAAAATTTGGTTATACCCTGAAAAACCATTTAAGAAAGACATTAATTCAGAACTAGCTACTAAATGGAGAGTTTGCTCCATTGTTGGTAGAGGGAAGTTATCCTTTTGACTCTCTTTATTAAGATTTCTGAAATCAATGCAAATTCTAATGTCACCATTTTTCTTTCTCACTGGCACCATGCTGGACACCCAATTTGAATGTCTAACAGGATAAATTATCTTAGCTTTCAAGAGTTTGTTTAATTCAACTTTTATGTTTTCAAATCATCATATTTCCAAGCGAAGACATTTTTATATCTATGCAATAATCTGATAAATGAAATTCTTTCTTCTGAAGTAAGTCCTAATACCAGATTGATGTTTTGTGGCTTGTCCTCTATAACAAGGTTTATTAATTCAAATCTCAAAGTAAAAAATTTGAAGCTTTAAATTAGTAACCTGTTTAAACCTATCTTTGATGTCATAAAGGTCTTCAAGTTTGACCACTGGTTTAGGTATTGAATTTTCTTCAAGTTTTTCTTTCATTTGAAGATCATGCTCACTTTCATCAATAATTTGATCATCATAGGACTTATCAGAAGTTAAGAAATTTAAAATGTCATCATCATGATTGAATACTCGCCAGTTAGTGACATTATTAGGAATCGATGGTCTGAAAATTAATTCCACTGAAAATCTACCGGGACTGTAATCTTCAGATGAAAGGAGCTTAGAGGCAACATTGGCTAGTAAATCTGTTGCTGCATTCTGGGATCTAGGAATGGGAGAAATATTAAATGCTAGAAAATGAGATACAAGGTCTTGTACCAAGGATTTATAATGTTTAAGGTGACTAGAAAGACAATGTATAGTATTTTTGACTTGTTTTATAACAATTTCAGAGTGACCAAACACTTTCAAATATTGTACCTTAAGACCAATTGCTTTATAAAGTCCTTGAATCAAGGCTTCTTATTCAACAATATTGTTTGTGCACTCAAATTATAATCTACATGATAACATGGTCTTTTCTTCTTCAGGACTAACTAAAATACATCCTACTCCTGCACCTTCATTAGATTTAGACCCATCAAAATATAATGACCAAAATAAAGGTTTATTTACAGTTTTATTTACAATTTCCTTAGCAATTTTAACACACCTTGATGTATCTCTTTGAGAAAAAAATTCAATTTGAGATGTGAAATTATTAACTGAGAAAGGTGATGATTGAGCAGTAAAATTACCAAAGAATGATTCAGATGAATAGTTACCAAGAATGTTATTGTTGAAAGCTATAGGCTGGTTTTCTTGTTCAAACTCTATCACAATATGAGTCATATGCTTCTCCTGATCAATCTTAATCTGATTTGGCTTTCCTTTATAAGGCAGCCACATGTGAGACCAATCGGTAGGAATGTAACCATGAAGTTTCTCAAACCAGTCTCTACTTAAAATCAAACCATAGAACTCAGGAATATCAACGATTAAAATGTCAATTCTCTGTACCACTCTTGGATCAACTAATAACCTAATGGCAACTGAGTTGATTTCTCCTAATACTTGGGCTTTAGTTCTATCAAACTAGACAATATGGATTGCAAACTTTTGGAGTTCAATATTCAGTTTAGAATAAACTGAGGCTAGCATTATATTCGTGGAAGCCCCTGAGTCTATCAAGTAATTGTGCAGATTTATATTATAAATCTCGTAGATCAAGAGAAAATGAGGAGTATTAGAATTTGAACTATCTCTGATTAGAACAACATCACTAGCTTCTACTCTACCGGGTGGGGGTTTACCTGTCTCATTAGCAGCTTTGGACAATACAATATTTAGAAGCAGAGAAGAAGGTATTGCATCTAATTCCTTGAGTAGCAATTTTTTTTGATGTTTGAGTTTACTAAGCTCAAATATAGTGATATTTGCCTTCGTTTTCTTCCTGTCTTCAATGATGTTGTAATCCATAGAGTCTGTAACTACTAACGTTTTAGATGCTGAAGGTGGATTGGAAGCTGAATGTTGATTTTGAGTAGGTGTCGCTATAGACTTCTTTGTGGGAACTTTTTCTTTAGTAATAGTACCCATGTTCTTTTTCTTCTGAGTTACTTGAACAGGTTCTAGAGTGCCTTTACTCATATTACTTACTGGGAGAGCTTCTTGTTCATTTTCAGTATCAAAATTGGGCAAAATTAAGTCCCACATCCCATGACATTCTACAATTACCTCTTCTTCAGTTTCTTCAGATGATAAGACAATATCTTCTTCTTCATCATCCTCGAGGTCTGACTCTGCGTTGGATATAGCATTATGGGTTTTTGATTTTGTTTTCTTAAAGTTTCTAAATAGATTTTGAGTTGAAGTCTTAGCTACTTGTTTCTTGATTTCTATCATTTCATTTGACATGGTTTTTAGAAATTTTTGGAGACCTTCCGTATCATATGGATCTTTAGCCATTTTCTTCTTCGAATCATCTTTGAAGATGACTTTTTTGGATTTTATATCTTCAAGAGCAGCTTTCTTTTCTAAGGTGATGATACGTTTTTCTTTTTTTGTGTAAGTTAGATATTTATATTAGAGAACAAAATATGGTACAAAAAATTTGCAAATGCAGATCGAGGCCTAAGTACACCAGGCCAAACAACAGGCCGCCAAACACTGGACCACAGTAAAGTATAACGAGAAATTGAAAAAGTCTGAAAGCCAACCACACACCACGCAGGGTGGCCTAACCAAAAAACTGCTACGCATAGCTTAAACCCAGACTGATTACACCATTGAAAATAGAAAGCATTCCGGAGAATGCTGAGAAACGTGTCTAAAAAACCACATGGATGATTAGCAAAACTAAAAAGGAGAGAGCAGACAGCTCCGACTTACTGCGGAGGCTTCCTGAACCTGCTTGCAGTGTCCAAGCCCTATTCCAGGACATGCTTGTCCACTCTTTCCTGCAGGGAACGATAATTGTGAATTTCCACCGGCAGTTCCTTCTGCTTGCCATCAGAGCTCGGGGGATCCGGACTTAGTGTCTGACGCAACAGTTTAATGAGCACGGTTACCTTCTTGTTGACAGTCTCTGTGACCTCATGTACTGCCGAGATTTTGTCATCTAGCGCTTCACAGATCTCAAACAGATCTCTCATTTGGCCTTCCGAAATAGGGTTACTCCCTCGGGACTGCTAGTGCTCTGCCTCCTGGGATTCTAGTGCTTTTGCCAACAGGGTCTTGATCCGCCAACTTTCCACTTGGGTACGCACGAATTGCGTGGCTCGCCTTGCAGAGGTACCCGGGTCCGCCAACCAGTCTACCTCCCGAACAATATCCTCCGCAGTGCGCGACCGTTCCTCTTCCTTGATCGCTGCTTCCCAATCAGCAATTCTCCGTTTGTTCCTAGTTATCGAACGAGTCTCATAAATTCTTTTTGTAAACTGAAGCTCCTGGTTTGCAAATTTACCTCTGCTGCTTCCACTGTCCCTGTTGCCCTTGTTCTCCATCACTTGGTAACCAACCCTGAGCCAAGAACAAAGGAAAACTAGAGCGAAAAATTTAGACAAAGTGTCGGCTTCGTCGCGCTCGCTGTTTATTAAATAGCCGCTCACCTTAAGATCTCCCGAGGTGCGCCTCATCTCCCGAGGAGTCGTGGGAGTACCAACCTCATAATTGTTGTTGATGGCTGTTAATGCTGCTTGATGCCTCCAAATCTCATGATGAATATTGCTCCTACCTAGATGAGTATAAACGTGCCAACAGTCCATCTTGCTGAGGAGGCCGCTGCAATAGTCCTTTCGGTGAATCAGAATGCTGTTATTCTCTATGTACTCCTTCCGCTGCCATAAATGCTGTTTCCGCTCATGTCCCTTCACCTTGTGCCAACTCTCACCTCGCTTCTCGTCTCCCGACTGTTCCATTTGAGGTGCCGTGATAAATCTACCGATTTCCGGTTAATCCTGGTTTAAGTTGCCCACGTCTTCTCTTGCCAACTGTAAGCATTTCTCCTTAAGACATGGATTGTCCACGTGCTGCCAACAACTGTCCCATCCCCTGTCTTGGTTGTCAATGTTGTAGTTTGCCAAGTAATCAACCAACCCATTAGCCTTGCGCCTTACCGTTTGAAAGACTAAACCTTTCATTTCGCCAATTAGCCGAGCAATGTTCTCCGTCACCTTGGCCAACCTCCAGTGTCGTGTGGCTTTGTAGGCCTGAGTTCCCCCCTGAATTTTCTTAGCAACCGAGATAGCCAGGGACGAGTCGCCTTCCACCACCACTTTGTTGTTCTGTGAATCCTTTAGAATTCTCAGCCCTTGTTCTAACGCCGCGAACTCCATCTCGTTGTTCGTGCCTTCTCCCAACGCCCTGCAGTAGATATGCACTATTTCTCCCTTCTGGTCCCTGATGGCACCTCCAATGCCAGCTTTTCCGGGGTTGCCTCTGGAGGCACCATCAAAATTCAACTTCAGACCTCCCTCTGGCGGGCGAATCCATCTGCTGACCTCTGAATTCGGTTGTTGCTGGTGCCTTGACGTTGTTATGCTGGTGTTGGCTTCCAGTTGAAAGCATCTCAGGATCTGTAAGTCTCAAGCCGATGGCTTCTCATTAGGATCCACTTTGCATTTAGTTTGAATTAGTTGCTTAACATTTGTTAGAATAATTACTTTAGAGTTTTCAATGTTTATGTATTCATCCTGAAATACCCTCCTGTTATGCTCTTTCCAAATTGTCCACAATAAAAAACCTGGCATGGCCTTCCATATGTTATTGACTCTCTTGTTTTTGGAAAAATTGATTTTCCAGTTTAGAATCGTGTTATGGATGGATTCTCTGTCACGGTTTGAATTTTGTAGAATTTCCTCCAGCTATTTCCATAAATGGTTCGCCCATTCACAAGCATTAAATAAGTGGTTGATGGTTTCTTCTTCTCCTAAGCACATTGGGCATTTGGATGGACCATCGAACCCTTTTCTGCGCAGGTTGTCCCAAGTCAGGGTTTTGTTCCTCATTAGAAGCCATAGGAAAGTTTTAATTTTCGGCCAAAAAAGACTGTCCCATACTTTGTTGCACCATGGCACTGTTTCTGTTTGTTCTGCCTTTACTATCGTTTCCCTTGCTTCTTTTAGTGAAAAGTTTCCATTTCCTGTCATGCCCCACCTTAGCTGATCTTCTTCTTCGGTTTTTGTTATTTTTCTCGTGAGGATCTGATTGTTGAGCTATTTTATGGTTTCATTTCCTTCCATGTTGTTATCCTCGTTGAGTTGAATCCATTCTCTCCAGTTCGCATCTCTGCTATTTTGATCCCAGTAGTGGCATACTCTGTTTCTGCCTTCATTCTGCTTGAACTGTTTGATAGAGCTTTGCTCTGGGGTGTCCAATTTTGGGAGTTGCTGCCATGCATCTTCCCAAAACAGGGCAAGCCTTCCGTTACGAATCTCCCAGAAGCAATTTTCCTGCACAAGGCTCCGGTGTTGTCTGGCCAAATTCCAAATGGGCGAGCCCTCTGGCACTTCCTGCAATCTAATAAGATCCTGATTATTGCAATATGGGATGTATTTATATTTCCAGTGTCTGGCCCAGGGCAAGTTGGGCTCTTTAATCCATCTCCACCATAGCTTTGCTCTACAGGTCATATTGACGACTGAGGGATCCACTAGATTTAGTCCCCCCGTGTATTTCGGCTTGAATAATTTGTTCCAGGCTACGAGCACCCATTTCCTCTTGTCCCCATTCCCACTCCACAGAAAGGATCTCTGTATGGCTCTGATTTGTTGAAGAATCCCCTTGGGAGCCGGTAGCATGGATAATAGGTACTGTGGTATTGCCTGTAATATAACCTTGGTGAGGATTAATCTTCCGGCGAAGTTAAGCACTCTGTGCATCCAATGTCTGCATCTGTTTTCCATGTTGGCTATGACTTTTTCCCAGCACTCTTTCTGCCACGGTTGGAGAGTGAGGGGAGCCCCTAGATATTTCGAAGGCAACCTGCCAATCCGGAAACCTAGAAGTCGAGAAAGGTGAGCCTGAATAGCTTGGTGAGTATTGAAGAAGAAAATCGTGGATTCTGAGTAGTTGATTTCCATTCCTGAGGCTCTGCTGAAGAGGTTTAAAACTTCCTTGAAGGCCAAGGCCTATTTCACTGTTGGGCTGCCATGTAACATAGTGTCATCTACAAACTGCTGATGGGTGGTGGCAGGGATGGCTGGGATAGGTTGAAGACCTTTGATAATCCCTTCAGCCTTCTTTTTGGCTATGATTCTGCTTAGACCCTCCATGAGGATGACAAATAAGAAGGGAGATAAAGGATCACCCTGTCTTATTCCTCGCGAGGGTGAGAAAGGTTCAGAAGGGACTCCATTAACTAAGATTGAGAACCTTGAGGATTTTATGAGGGCGAGGACCCATTTGACCCACTGCTTGCAGAACACGAAAGCATCCAAAATGGCTTCAAGGTAGTTCCAGCTCACCTTGTCGTAGACTTTAGATAAATCCAATTGCATTAACATTCCTGCTTTTTTCCTTGAATGGAGAGTGTGGATCATTTCTTGAGCAATTATGATATTATCTAAAATTTGCCTTCCCTCTACATAGCCCGATTGCTCCTCAGAGATGATGCCTGGAAGAATGGGCTTCAGCCTATTGGCCATAACTTTTGATATTATTTTGTAGATAACATTACAGAGAGAAATAGGTCTGAACTTTTCAGGAGTATTTGCTTCCTCTACCTTCGGGATGAGCGCTATAAAGGTCGAATTAATGGATTTGAGAATGGTTCTAGAGCACCTAGAATCCTCAACAACATCCCACACGTCCTTCTTCACAATCTCCCAACAGGCCTTGTAAAAATTAATTGTGAACCCATCCGGTCCGGGGGCCTTATCATTTGGCATGCTTCTGATCGCTTCCTCCACCTCTTCCAGAGTTATTTCCCTATTAAGGGCCCAGTTTTTCTTAGAGGTTACAGCTTTAGGAATGACTTTAAGAAGTTCCTTAATGGCTTCCTCTCTATTGATCTTCCGTTCCTGTGCTATGGAATTGAAGTGAGTTGAGAGTAACTCTGAAATGTCATGGCGGTTCTTCAATGTATCTCCATTACCATTCTTCATCTCTAGAATTTTGTTTGAACTTCTGTAATCAAGAGCAGATCTGTGAAAAAATTTAGTGTTCTGTTCTCCCTCTTTTAACCACTGTATTCTTGATTTTTGCCTCCAGAGAATCTCTTCTTGTCGACATCTATTGTGCCACTGTTGGGTGAGAGTTTTTTCCTGTTCTATAGTCTCCTCATGGTATTGCCCTGCTGCCCACTCTCTGTGAATTTTTTCCAGCTTATCTTCTATAAGGGTTTTCTCCTTGAAGATATCTCCAAAAACTGTTCTGTTCCACTCTTTTATCTTGTCTTTGACAAGTCTTAATTTCTTCTGCAGGTTAAACATTTTGGATCCCATTCCCTCCATAGGTTCTAACCACCAATTCTCTACTAACTGAAGGAAGTTGGGATGATCCAACTAGAATTTTTCAAATCTAAAGGGTTTATTCCTTGGAGTTCCCTAGACAGCCACTAGGAGCGATACTGGCCAATGGTCCGACCCTCCACTGGGGAGGATGTCAGACTCAGCCAGGATGCCATCCATTGTGATGCTCTCCGGAATCAGGAATCTGTCTAAGCGAGAGGCTATCAATCTGTTGCCCCCTCTGCGATTATTCCATATGAAATTGCCACTTTTGGTGTGTATGTCTACCAATCTGGCGTTCTCAATAAAACTAGAGAAAGTTTCCGCATCTCTGTTAAGTTTCCTAAGACCTCCTTTCTTCTCTAGAAGGGATGTTATCATGTTGAAGTCACCCCCCATAATACATTTGGACAGTGGATGTCTAAGAATAAGTCTATTTAAGGAATTCAAAAAACTAATTTTGTCTTCTATTTTCTGTGGTCCATAAACATTTATACACAAAAATGATTCAGAATTACCTGTGGGTTGAGCTTCCACCGCAATAAAATGCTTGTTTGCTTCTGAAGATAAAATTTGTATGTATCTTGTGTCCCATAGTGTTGCTAGGCCTCCTTCTCTGCCCTTGCTTTCGAATTCTAAGAAGTTTATGTGCCTTCCTAATTTCTTGGTGATCCTTGCCATATTGGAATTGCAACATTTGGTTTCCTGTAAGAACATGATTTCCGGTCTATATTTCTGGTGTTTGCATTTCAGTAATCTTTGCTTTGCTTGGCTATTTAGCCCTCTTGCATTCCAAGTGATGATCTTCGTGATAAACTTTTAGGTTTTATTGAAAGGACGGGAAGGCGCTAAGAGCCTTCATTTTCCCCGAGTTGATCATTAGCACTCCTAGCTCCTGCAGAGCTTCATTACTTGTCTTTCGGCCTCTTTTCTTCTTGTGCCTTGAGCTTGAAGTGTTCCAAAGTAGACTCTTCGGGGATGACCCATTTCCTTTTGCGACACCTAACCTTCTGTGTTGCCTTTCTAGTTCTGTTTCCCGCCTTGCTGTAAACAGGTCGCTGATGGATTTAATTTCCTCTTCTGAAACTGTTTCTATACCTTGGTTCTTCCAGTTCTCCACTATAATAGGTAGATTTAATCCGGCTCGGGCTAAAGCTTCCTCCAGCTCTATGTCTTTGCTTCCTCCATCACTGGTCAGCATGTCAGTGTCTTCCTCTGTCTCTTCTGGTCTCTCCCTCATTTGGATTTCATTGTTGTTCTTATCCTATTCATCTACCCTCCTAGTTTGTTCCTCCTTGTCTCCTGTCTCCTTCTCTGCGACTTTGGTTTTCTGAGTTTCATCTAAATCTGTCTCCAGATCCAAGATCTCAAAGGTATTACTGTTAATATTTCTATCGGCGCCTGCCCTGTTTTCCCTTCTTATGTTGGCTCTCTGCCTTGACTTTGGTGTGATGAAGTTGTCTTTGCCCTTATTTGCTTGTTCTGTTTTAACTTCCTCCTCCTTCCTATTCATGGGGCACTCCCTGATTAAATGTCCGTGTTCGTGACATTTACGGCATCGAAACGAGATCTGCTCGTAGTCTATTGCCTGAAAATAATTCTCATCCCTATACTCGAGCCAAAGCCCCTCATACAGAGCTCCTGATACGTCCATTTCCACGCATATTCTTGCGTATGAGGTGTATTTCTTCTGCAAAGTTGCCTCTGAGGCTTTGATGAAAGTCCCCAACTGATCTCCAATTTGTTTTAGGGCATTCAGGCCCAAATAGTCTATCGGGAGAGAGAATAGGTGAATCCATACTGGAACCTGAGTGAAAGATTCTCTTTCTGGAACGAAGTTTGGTTTCCAGGGTCGCATATATAGACCAGCTGAAGCCATGAAGTACGGGCCTCCATCGAAGATCCTGTTCTTGTCTTCCAGGTTTGTAAACACGACTGTGAAGAATCCCTTGGCTCCCAAGTGTAGTTTTACATCTCCTCTGGGTTTCCAATGCTGTCTTATCCACTGACATAGGGCTCTTTCAGTTGGCCACATTCCCATGAACTTACATATGACAACATGTTCTGCCATGTGCTCTCTATAGGCTTGTATCTCTGGATCCGTTATCACAACTCGGAGGCTTTCAGCTTTCCTAGGTTTACAAATGCCGTTCGTTGTTGTTTCTTTGTTGGGGCTCGAGCTTGTGCCCTCCTCCTTCTCTTTATTTCCCCTCCTGTTGGCTATGGGCACCTCTTCTGCGCCTTGATGTTTTTCCTTGTCTCCTGTCAGATTTTGTCCTGAAGCATTTCTGAATTCATTATCCTCCAAACCCTCAGTTTCTTTGCTTTTGAGTATTTTATTGCTGTTTGTATCATTGTCTTCCACTTGAGTCTTTCCCTTGTTTCTCCCGCCGTTTTGCTTGAGCCTGTCATTCCCCGTGATTCTGAATCCCTCCTTTGCTTTCTGCCTTTGATTCTGCATGATTATTTGTTTATAGGAGGGGGTCCCAATGGACCCCTCTGCACTCATCTGATCAGTCAGCACCTGTCCCCTGCTCAACAGTGCTGCTAACCTAAGTCTTTCCGCTTCCAGTTCTGAAACCGTGACAGTTGCTCAGAAACCCCCGTCCACGTGATGATACGTTTTTCTACAACAAGTGCCTCTTTCATATTTTCTGCTAGAGTAGTCTTTGCAGCTCTATCTACAAAGATAGCTATGTTTGAAGTTAAAGTTGTTATATACCATTCATTTCTAACTTGTTCGCTAGGTTTAGAGGTAGTAGGAATCATATTTAAGAGTTTATTAAATTGTGAATTAAACTTTTTAATAGGCACTTTAGACTCCGTTTTAAGATTTGAAAGATCATTGATTAACATTGCTATAGATTTTTCATCACCGTATTTAGTTAACAACTGTTCTTGGAAAATATTCCAACTAGCAATGAATCCTGATGGTAAGGAAAAGTACCAAGACCCGGCTAATCCTTGTAGGGTATAAGGAAAAAGTTTGACAACCACATCTTCCTTAGTAACTCATTTTAAGTTGACCGACAACATAAAGTTGTTTATGTGTTCATCTGCCTGTATGCCTGCATCTGGATTGAATTTTGGCAACCATTTTTCAAGATGGGCTGGCAATGGGTGCAAAGGTGCAGGCATTGTGACTACACCAGGATTGTTCCATGGGTTTTGTGCCATTGTCGAGCTACTAATGGATGGTGTTGGCTAGTTGAATTGTTTATGAATTAAACATTCAAGTACCACATTAATTATCGACCAGGGAACGTCTTTTTATTTCAAAGGCACTGCGTACTGTATGTACTTAAAGCCTAAAAGCATTGAAAGATGTAGTATACGCAGTCATTACAGAATTGATTAAAGTGAAAACAATTGATTAAAATTACAAATCTAAAAAGAAAAATAAACGATGCTCTGTTGACAGAGGATCAGGACCCTATCCTCCGGATGGGGACGTTCAGCACCTGCCCCTGTAGTCAGAATTACTGATGCACACAGCACTCTCATTCACCGGTGAGAAACAATTCAAAAAGCAATGAAACAGAGTACTAGTAAAGTAAAGAAAACCACAGGTAATGCTGTCAAATTCACACAGAGTACCGGAAAGAACTTACTGCACGCTCACACAATCAACAGGAAGATAAATGGGTGAATCTTGTGAGGAAGGTGGGCCCAGTCCTTCTCACAAGATTCCCCGAGAAGATGAAGACGGATCTAAGTGCTCAAAACAACTGTATATTCATCTGCCAAAAAGATTAAGTACAATGGAACTCAGACTTGCTGATGTTCTTCAAAACCTTAGTTACAGACCGACTAACCCCCCCCTGTTTCATGTAGATGTCTCCTCTTTATAGAGGCGACATCTATTACAATAGCATGTTACACCGATTCAGTTAATCCTTTGTGTCAAAAATAAGCAAATTAGAATGCTATTACAACAATATGATAATGCATCTTTTTCTGGAGCTTTGGCTATTGCACGGCGGATAACTGCTTGTCTTCTCGGGATTGTCATATCCTTCGCCATTTCCCCATGCTGTTCATGCTGATTGTATGCTTCTTCTCTAAACTTCCGCTTGACTATGCCACGTTACCATTCTTTAGATAGCTGCCATCTGTTGTCTGTGGCTATTACAAAATAGCTCGCTTTAGGTAATTACTGTTGCTGGTGTTGCGGCAACTGCGCAGTTGCTGTTTCTGGTGTTGCAGCAACTGCGTAGTTGTTGTTCTTCGTGTTGCAGCAACTACTCATTATACTCCTGCAAGCTTTATGACAGTTATTTGATAATTTTAGTCGGCGTTTCCAAGGATAAGTAAAAAGATATTTACGAGTATGAGATAAACAATTAAATATAGACTTGCGGAAGGTTACTTCATACCTTGGGGTTAATATGCCATTATGAAATAAAAGCTTTTTCTTATGACTGTAAAAAGGGTAAATATACGGCAAAAGAT
>APFE031126145.1:0-54186 GCA_000404065.3 Pinus taeda | reverse complement strand
ATTGAAGGACCTAGAGGGGAACAAAGTTAGAGGATTGAAGGGACTAGTAGCTCTAGGTGTTCTCACTTCCTAGACATCTTCAAGGAATATGAGAGGGCCAATACTAATGAAATTTTGAAGGTGATTTGTTTTTTCACTAGAATGATTGCGGAAGTGGAAAATGAGGAAATTTTCTAATTACTTACAATGGAGGAGTTTCCAAGGGTACTCTAGTGCTTTCAAAAGGACAAGTGCCTTAGTCTAGATGGGTGGCTTGCTGAATTTTATTTGGATTTCTTTGATTTGTTGGGGGAGCACCTTTTAAAATTTGTGGATGTATTTGGTTGATAGGTAAGATCCTTAGAAGTCTTAGCCTGACCTGAATTCACTTAATACTAAAATTAGACCATCCAAAAAATCTAGATGGCTATAGGTCAATACCCTTATGTAAATGTGTGTATACGATCATGTCTAAATTTATTGTGATGAAGTTATTGTTGGTGTTCAGATATGAGTTATAGATTCAAACCCTTCAACATTTATTGTCAATCCGGGTTTTGTTAATTGTTTCAAGGTTATCGTGAAAAGTCTATGCAGGACACAGGTTCCCTACTCAGTATTGAGCACTCACAAAACACAAGGCCCAACAAATGATACGAATTGAGTAAGAACAAGCAAATAATAGTAACAACAACCTAGAGTAACATCAATTCAAAATCTCATCAAAATTATAAAATAATAAAGAAAGAGCAGTAATTATAAAACACTAATAGCATAACCAAAACACATATTCACATGTTAATTCATGCACCTGTAAGCGGGAGTCGTCCAACTCTCTGGATCAGGGTTGTGGTGAGAGTTAAAGATCCAAGGATTACAGAAGACTGGAATTTACTTAATAAAAATGGAAATTATATATAAGTTATGTTGTTACAAGTCTAAAGGAAACATTTCTCATTCTGCTCCGCTGAGCCTTATTATACAATTTATCATTACCTGAATAGTAATTAACAAACTTAGAAATTGTGGAAATCATGCCTACCCACAAATATACAATGATTTTTCAGGTACAAACAAAATGCAAAGATAGAAATTAGAGTCGCTTTATCATCTCCTTGGTAGTTGAACAACTTTAACAGTCCCATCCTTGAATAGCATTGCCAACTCATTAACAACATCACATTGACTCGTATCTCGCTGAACATCATTTGTCATGATTCTGCAAGATAATTCAGTCAATAAGCCACCTAAGCAATGTTCCCCTAGGACTATGCTTCATTAATCAACATTTCAAGAAGACATGCCAATTTAATATACCTTCATTTTTTTAGCTATAAATCGATCTCATAAAAGTTATGAAATGGATAAAAAGAAAGAGGTAAAGGTGAGTGAAAATGGGTAATTTTAATGACCAACATCTCCCCCCAACTGGCTTGGTTGCATGTTCTCATGCAAACCGTTTCCTCCACAGATCAGGTTTAGACCTGTTGTGACTAGCATGAAGCTGAGTAAGATCGTATGGTTGGAAACGACACCAAAATATTGGTGTTCAAATATGAGTTATAGATACAATCCCTTCCACATTTATTGTCAATCCAGGGTTCACTAATTGTTTCAAGGTTATCGTGCAAAGTATATGAAAGCCACAGGTTCCCTAACCAGTATTGAGCATTCAAAAAATACAAGGCCCAACAAATGCTACGAACTAGGTAACAACAAGCAAATAACAATAAGAACAACCTAGAGTAACAACAATTCATAATCTCAACAAAATTATAAAATAGTAAAGAAAGAACAATAATTACAAAACACTAATAACATAATCAAAATGCATACCTATTCATATGATTAAATTCCAACAGAACCTGATCAAGGGAGTGGACCCAACTCTCTGATTAGGGTTGTGGCGGGGAGTTAATGATCACACAGGATTATAGAAGACTAGAATTTGCATTAATAAAAAAGAAATTACAATCAAATTTTTGCTGATACACGTCGAAAGGAAAAGTTTCTCATTCTGCGTCATTGAGCCTTGCCTATACAATTTATCGTTAGATGAATAGTAATTAACAACCTTAGAAATTGTGGCAATCATGTCTGCCCAAAAATATGTTGAAAATGGCAACAAGAAATGCTAAAATAAGAAGTGCTAAAAATAGTACTGTTATAAATAGCAGTTTGGGTACCAGTGCTGGATTGAGCAACAGGGAATGAAAAATGGAAGTGCTAAAAATAACATTCTATTTTTAGCAGTTCAAGATGGATTCCTATTTTAGTCAGTCCCTGGACTAGAAATAGGAAGTAAAATTCGAATTTGAACTTAACAGCTGTTTGAAAATAAATTAATTAATTCACCATGAGTTAATTAGTTGTGCAAAATCAAACATGAAGTCTATGTGAGGACATGCAACAATTTCTCTATTAATTGAGGAATTTATCCATTAGTTAAAGAGAGAAGGGTGAGTTCTCATTTGAGTTGTAATTAGTTGGCTCAATTAACTGAGTCAAGTCCAGTTAGATTGATTTAAACAATTTGTTTAAATTAATGTGAGTTCAATTAGTTAATGCATGCTTGCATATAACTGTTGTTCTTCAGATAACTAGATATTCTCTCATGAATAACTCATGCATGCCAGTTCAGATAGAGAGCCAGTTGTGATCAGAGGAGGGACACTGTACTATCATTTGGATGCATTTTTCCTATAAAGGAAGCTCATCCATGGAGAAGGATTTATCTCCTTCAAGTTTGTGCAATTATTTCTAGGCCAAGCGAGCAGTGTGAGGTGGGAATTCACACTTGTGGAAGCACTGGACCTCAGGAAAAACTGCGCAAGGAAATAGGATGCTTGGAGGACAAAGGAGAAGGTTTGTGAGAAGCCTTTGATTGTTTATGAGCAACAGAGGGATTGCAAAGAGAGCAAGATAGCTTGTCAGCTGATTCTTTTTGTAATATGGACTATATTTCCACTTGTATGATATACAAATATTAGGGATTTAGGCTGAGGCTTTCCCCAGGATTATTATTCTGTGTTCATCTGATTGCTTTCTCTTCATCTATTATATGTGTTCTTATTGATCTTACTCATATTCGATTAAGCTTCCGCTAAATTGGTTGTAGAAGTATATCTTGTATTTTACTTTAGTATATTTCATTATCAGGTGATCTACAGTGGGAATTTCTACAAAATATACAATGATTGTTCAGGTAGAAGCATAATGCAAAGATAAAAGTGAGAGTTGATTTATCATCTCCTTGATAGTTGAACAACTTTAACAGTCCTATCCTTCAATAGTGCTGCCAGCTCATTAACAACATCATGCTTACTCGTATCGCGTTGGGCATCATTCGTCATGATTATGCAAGAGAATTCAATCGGCAACCCATATAAGCAATGTTTCCCTAGGAGTACACTTCATTAATCAACATTTCAGGAAGACATGCCAATTTAATATACCTTTGTTTTTTTGAGATATAAGCTGACCTCATAAAGCTATGAAATGGATAAAAAGGAAGAGGTAAATATGAGTAAAAATGGGTGATTTTATCGACCAACAGTTATAACTAATCCTCTCCAATTTTATCTCTCCAAACTAGTTTGGCTTTTCGTAAATGAGACTAATACATAAGGAAATTGGTTTGTCCCAAGAGGGACTCCATTTTATTAAGAATTCACAATCTTTTCTTGGTCCTCAAACTTGACATATCAAAAGCATATGACTAGGTCTTTTAGTTGTATTTGAGGCTTCTCATGCTCCATTTGGGTTTCTCTCTTCGTCCAGGGAAGTGGATCATCATTTGTGTGACCTCAACCTCCTTCTCAATTTTAATAAATGGCTTGACCTTCTCCTTCTATAAATCTATCTGATGACTTAAACAGTGTTTCCGATTGTCTCTTTACCCTTTTCTATTGGTAGCAAAGGTGTTGAGCCAAGCATTAAATGAGGCAAAGACAAGAAAAATGGTATAAAGTATTTAGGTGGGAAGAGGGATTTCCATATTGAATTTCTTGTTCATTAATGATGCTTTATTGTTTTCTTTTAGCAATTGGGTGGAAGGTCCACAACCTTTTGGATATCTTCTGTTGCATAAATGGGATGGTGATAAAACAAGCCAAATTCAAACTAGTCTCCTTCAGACTAGATGACTATTTATCTACTAAAATGAATAAGATTTTCAATTTCTAAAATCAAGGTTCAATGATGGCTTCAAATAACTAGAGTTCAATTTAAAACCTAACAATTATGGAAAAAAGGATTAGAGGTGGATTTTGTCTAAAGTGGAATAACATATTTCCTTTTGGTGCAACTGGTGGCTTTCAAGATGTGGGAGACTCGTATTGATCAAAATTTTCCCTAAAGTAATACCTGTGTTCTTGCATACACTGTTATAATTATCCTTACATCATAAAAATGATAAGAAACTAATAATTATACTCCCATTGAAGGGGAAACCTCCTTTTACAATGAACACAATGTACAATACAATATTTGATTATCCTAAGACTAGATATGCTTAGTTTATATATAGGAGACAAAGGGTACAATTATAATAAAATGGGACCATGAGAGGTTCCAACCTACATAATAATATAACAATAGAAATGTAATATGGAGGGCTTGATAAGGAGTTTTTTGGTTAACATGGGGCTTATATAGGGATTAACATGACCCTCACCCTCAAAGGAGAGATTTCCTCAACACTTGAATGATGTGTAGGTGCTTTCTACATGAACAAATAATCTTCCCATGTCGCTTCTTCTACTAGCAGGTTCTTTCATTTTATGATTTACTCAATAATTGCTCAATTTCTTAGCTGCTTAGTCCTTGTTTACAAAAAAAATTATGGTTCTAGTATTATTCTCCCTTCTTCATTAATATATAGTACAATGGTTTGGATGTAGAATTTCTCACTGTAGATCAACAGATTATGCAATATACTAAAGCAAAATACTAGATCTACTTCTTCAGTATTTGCATTATGGTTTTCCCTCGACTTCAATACAATACTATGTAGAATTCCCCCTACCCTAAAGATTCCTTGCATCAGAGTTAACTGCAACCTATTTATTTAATAAATATAATCTTGATTTAAACCCAAAATATTTTTCTTTGTCTCCCTTCTTCTTCTAACTTGATCCAAAAAATATTTATATTCAGATTATTATTATTATTTTAACACAAACGAGAATTTATATTATATTAAAAATTGTGTGCCTAGGTCACAACTTATACATCATGAGATTACAATTTCCTTGAAACCAATGTGAAATGAGGCTAGGGCTTCTTCTTAATTGTCACCTATTATGGCTATCTGCTGACATACTTGCCTTAAATACGAAGGGTCTTTGGAAGAGAAAACTTTGCAAAAGACATAAGATTTTGTAAAATTTAAAAAACATAAAGACAAAACAAATTAAATAAATCCTTTAGACTATGTTTAAGTATTTCCCTAATTTAGAGGGATCATGTTCAAGTCAAAACTTGTCTTATTTGCAAAATTTTTTGTGCTACGAACAATGGGGGAGCACAGGTCCATTTTCTTGAGGAGAGCTTGCAATTGCTCCACTAGTTGGCGCAAAATATCCAACTCATCATTTGTTCTCTATGTTTGTGACTTGTTTTCCATCATTGTCTCCAATCACAATATGACTGCAACAACTAATTGGTTGAATTTTAAAATCAATATAGAAACATTTTATTTTATTTTGGTTGACTTCTCGGTTAATTTGATGGTTGTATGGCACACAGAAGGGAACACCCACAAGTAGGGAATGGATGCAAGGTTTATTAGTGGGCCAAAGAAGTTCAGATAGTCTATAGCATGGGCATAGGGTTTTGGTTTGTAGAAAAATGGTGTGGGCTCAAATAGAGGTGTACACAAGCTATAGAATACCTAGAAATAGGTGTGTGCATGTTGGTTAAAACTCAAGAATGGAAAAGGAAAAAGGCGAGAATGTAGCTCCAATGTTGTGTTGATGTAAATCTCAAGTGAATAAATCTTACAAGTGGAAAACCAAAGATGACATTTCACAAGAAATCCCTAAATCTAATCTAAAGATAAGGTTAAAAGTTGAAAGAATCACCTCCTTGGTAGAGTTTCCAAATCCATCCTTGAACTTTTTCTTATGGGGATCAAACCATGAATATGCCTTCATAATTTCTATTGCTTTTTAGTAATGAAATTCCTAAACTTATAGGATTTTAAAGTCTCACGCATTAAATCTCTTAATTGATAACTTCAATATATCGTAAAAAATATATTGTAAAACAACTTCAATATATAGTAAAATCTAAACTGTAAAGAATTTTGTTATATTAATTCATCTCATGCTGTTAATTAGGTCTATCATAAGTGGTCGTATGACATATTGGTATTATGCTCACACATGTTCTATTTCTCTAAGTGGCATGACACTACTTTGAGATTCTATATAATCTAATTTACCATAGGTTCCATCCTTAGAATGAGAGGAAGTGCCCCGTGAGTTTCCTCGAACTCAACTTAAATTACTATATTTCAACTCATTTAGCTTGAAAAAAAAATAAGTATAATCCAAATTGTATATAAATTTAATGAAGTGAAATTTTAATCATTGCATAAATTTCAGAAAAGACAGGTGAATTTGAATTGGATTAGAATCATTTTTACCATTAATAATATACATCAATAAATTTTATATAAGATCATGAAAACATTTGATCATTACGATACTAAAGATTTGAAATGATTGGAAATAGAAGACAACTTTGACAACATTACTCCACAATGTATATAAAAATTAATTAATTATCTAATTATCTATCTTTTAAAATGAACTATTGATGATACTAGCATGCAATACATATTTCCACATATGTTTAGGTGTCTAGACATCTATGAGTCATCTAAAAGGACCTAATATATTTAGCAATTACTTTAATAAATGGAATTATGAAAGTAATTTACTCTTATAAGAAAAATCATGTTAATATATTTAAATTCTAAGGTTATTTACATTAGTGAATTAGTTGAATCTTAATCGTTAAACTCAAGCGATGTTGAGATCTAACATCAATTATCAATCACTTTGGATATTAGAGTTGTGGATTCGGTCAATAACTCAAACTTATAAAAGGGAGGCTAGGATAAGGGAAATGGCACATCCATGGAGCACAGGTAGTATGATCTCAATGATTGGGTGGAGAAGGGCATTCTTCCAAGTTTTGTAGAGTATGAGGAAGAAGAAAAAGGGGAAACAAGGGAGAAGGATCCAATAGCGAACAAGATTCAAGGATAGGTTTTGTAGAGGGTTTGATCAGTTGGAATAACTCGAGGTTTTGTTGTTTGTATTTTTCCTCAAAGAGGATTTTAGTAGAAACTAAACCATTATATGCTAAAGATTAATCTAATGAAACAACATATTTAAAGGGAAAATATTTATGTGTGCATGTGTATGATATTGGTGTCATTATTTTTCTTATGTTGTTACCTTTTATGTACATGTTAAAATTGCAACAATGCTTTTATTCAGTTTATCTACTAAAGTAATTAATTTATAGAAAGGAAATTAGTAGAAAATAATTAGCTAGGAGCGAGGGTAAGAAATTCACATGGTATCAAACTTGTCTCTCTAAGGGCCCAATTTATGAAGTACTGCACATATGCATAGAAGCCAAATATCATACAAATACAAGAGTTGTAGGGGCAGTGTAGGACCAACCTTTTGAGGAAATAATAATATTAAAAAAGTAGGAAGAAATGAGGTGATGGTTATATAGTAGAAGAGAACACCAAAAGGAATCATACGTGGCCATATGTAGTACAACAACATAGGTGAAAATAGATGCAAAAAATTGTAGTTTCAATGTCATACACGAGATATGATGTTGTATAAAACACAACCAAAATCTAGAAATCACACAGGATATGACGTCGCACATGGGTATAGAAAATAGTCACCAAAGTCATCCATATAGTTACATGTGATTGTATGGTATTGCGTCTAAGAAGTGAGAGGGAATCATTATAGCTCGAGTTAGGAGGAACATTGGAAGCCAATGATGTGCTATTTATATCAAGACAGAATAATAACTTGCTCTCAGTCTTAGGGATGGAGGATAGAGGATATGAGGTAATGTTCAGGAGTAGGAAAGTGCTCATTCATCCAAAGGATATTAGCCCAAACACAGTAGTGGCCATTCGGGTTAGAGAGGGAAACTTATATAGTTTGAAGGGAAAACCTGTTTAGGCTTTGGTACATGAAAATGAAAACCTGTGCAGGTTGTGGCATAAGAGGATGGGACACTTCTTATCATAGGAAATTGTTAATATTGATAGAGAGTGTCCCTAGTGTCCCAATGTTTAGTGTTGAGAAGTATGGTGTTTATAGAGGGTGTGTACTTAGTAAGAATTTTAAGGATGCTTTTTCTTGTAGTGAGAGTAGGTCTGAGGGGATTTTGGATCTAAGTCACTTAGATGTGTGTGGATTTATGTCAATTGAATCAATACAAGGAGCATTATACTATGTCATTCTTATTGATAAATATTCTAGGAAAACCTGGATCTTCTTCATGAAAACCAAGAATGGGGTCTTCAGCGGATTTTAGGATTCCCAGAATTAGGCTGAGAACCAGACAAGCATGAAAAACCAAGGTATCGAGGTCAAATAATGGGGAAAAGTACACCTCCAATGACTTCAAGGATTTATGAAAGGAGTTAGGGATCAAGAGGGATATGACAAATTTGTGCAACCCTCAATAAATTGGGTTTTTGAAGAGAAAGAATTGATCCATAATCGATTTTGCCAAGGAAATGATACGTGACCAGGATCCATCTATGTTTTTGGGGTAAAGGCATGCAATACTATGGTATATGTGTAAAACATGAGTCCTAAGAGGATATTGGGGGGGAATACTCTTGAGGAGAAATTCATAGGAGTGGAGCAATAAATAGGACATTTAAGGATCATTGGTTTCCCAGAATACATCCATGTGTTTGTGGAGAAGAGGAAAAATATGGAGCCTTACATGATCTTCATATCAACATAGAGGATGACAGTTTTGAGTAGAGATGTCAAGTTAGGGGGGAACTTGACATCTAGGAAGTCTCATGAGTTGCCACCAGTAGTGATAGAGGATGAAGAGCATGAGGCTCCTAAGGGAGAACAACATGTAGAGACTTCCACTTTAGGGATTCAACCTTTAGGTTGGGAGGAGATAGTAGCTACTTCCAGCTCCTTCTCACGACCCAGGTGGTTTGAGCAGACATTAAGAGATGCTAAGGAGCATGTAGAGGCTCCTAGGAACACATTTAAGGAGAGCATGCCTCTGAAGAGGTTTTTGAACTACTTAATATTAATAACTAATGTCCTTGAGGAGGCAACAAATAAAGAGATTTGGACGAAATCCATGTTGAAGGATGATGCATGGGACATTTTAGCCAAGGTCAAAGGGGAAGCTAGTTACATATGGTTCTTCTAGAAGTATCTTCCTCACTAAGAGGGAGTGTTGATGATAGCAGCACTGAAAAATTACTTCCAACAAGTCTAAGTGTCTTGATAAGTGGAAGTCATCTAGAAGGACTTATAACCTTAACAATTATTTTAATTAATAGAAATATTAAAGAAAATGACTTTTACAAGAAAAAGTGAGTTAAACTAATGAAATGAAAAATGTTACTTTCAATGGTGAAATAAATGAATCTCAATTGTTCATGTCAAATGACGTTGAGATCTAATCTCAATTGTCAATCACTTTGGAGACTAGGGTTTTGAATTTGGCCAATACCTCAAACTTATAAAAAGAAGGCCAAGTTAAGGGAAAAGACACATCTAGAGGGAACAAGACAATAAGACAACGAGATCTCTGTGATTGGGTGGAGAAGGATATTCATCCAGGTGTGTAGAGTCCAAGGAAGAAGAGCAAGGGATAACAAGGGAGAATGGCCCAACAACGAAGAATATTGAAGGAGAAGTTTTACAGAGGGTTTGATCAGTTAGAATAACTCTAGGTTTTGTTGTTCATACTTTTCCTTGGAGGGCCACTTTCTTAAGAAGGGAGCCCTTGTATAATGAAGATTAATTTAATGAAACAATATATTTAAAGGGCATACATATATTTGTGCATATATGTATGATATTAGTGTCATTAATTCACTTTTGTTGTGAAATATTCTACTTATTTGTTAATATTCAAACAATGTTTTTATTCAATAAATTTATAGTAATAATTAATTAAAAACAATTATTAGAAATAATTAACCAATAATTAGAAATTAGAAATTAACTAAACTGCTTTATCAATTTTTTTTTATTTGTATTTTAATTTGATAATATGATATTCTAACTCAATCTCCTCGTAATTTGTATTAATGTAATATTATATTAAGAACAATATTCAAAATAATACACACACACACACACACACACACATATATATATATATTAGATGACCCCTTGAACACCAACTATATAAAAATTATAAACTAGCAGTAATTGGTCTCAATGTCGAGTCACAATTAATGATAATGGGTTTTAAATAATTCTTAATTTTTGTTTTAATAGATTTTTATGAAATTTATAAATACAAAAAATTGTTTAAGGTAAGTATACCCATTTAGATGGTTTAAATTATAATGTGATTGATTATAAGTGATTATAAGTGAAATTTTATTTTGTTTTGTTTTATATTATTATTAATTTAGATGGTTTAAATTATAATGTGATTGATTAAAAGTGGATTATAAGGGAAAATGGAATTTTGTTTTGTTTTTTTGAATTGAAATTTTATTTGGTTTTTATTTTGTTTTATTCTTATTATGTATAATTTTTTAAATTTAGTAGTGTATATTGCTAACATGTTTAATTTTATGGGATCTTTATGACTTTTCACATTTTTTAGACCTTGAGTGTCATTTATGACTTTTACATGAGACCATAATTATCCTAATAACAACCTCACTGTTATGGTTCGTCATATCATAGGTAAGATCTTTGCCACAACCATATATACTCTCTTCTCTATATGCACAAAGGAAAAGTAGATGACAACCAAAGGAAAAACAAGATATGGGGTACATTGTTATGGTTGGCTATATCCTACGTAAGATCTTTGCCACAACTTTAGATATTCACATCTCCATATGCGTAAAGACCAAGGATGACAACCAAAGGATGAATAAGATTTGGGGAGAACCATTGTATTAATAATCATATATTTACTTTAGTTAAGGCCAATGAGTGTAAAGTACATTGTTTCTTTTTGGAATTTTGCAAGTCATTTGATACAATGTCATGGCACTTGTTCATGAATAGGGTTAAGGCTTTGGGTCTTCCACTCTTGGTAGTATTGATTGTTATAACACTTTAGAAATCCAGTGTTGGCATAGTTTAAATGAGGAATAATAAATAGCGGAGGTCTAAATCGATGTAAGAGTAAAACAAGAATTCCCAATTTCTCCTACACTTTTTAAACTTTCCAATGATAAAATAGAGGAATCATAACATAGTCAATGATTACCTTAGATGGTTTCATTCTCGTCAAAGTATCCATCAATATTTTCTTATTTGTAAATGACATGATCCCCATGCTGCACCTAGTGAGGGGGCTCTAGAGATAACTTAAAATCTTAACTTCCTTTTGTGACACTCACTCATTATTGTTAGGTTAATCTAGGAAAACAAAATTCATGGCATTTAAGATCCCTAAAAGGGAGTCAAGAGATGTGAATCTTACATACAAAGGTAAGAGGCTTGTAGTATTTTTTCTATATGTATATTGGGGGTTGTCTTCTCTAGACCAAACTTTAGCTTGACTCTAGTAGTAAATACTTGACTTAGTAAGGGATATGTGGCTCTAAAAGCTCTTGAAAAACAATGTTTTTAGTGTCAATTTAAGGACATTCAATCGAGGCTTCAAGTCATTCAACCATTAGTCACACCTACCCTCCTATATGGGTATAAGGTTTGGGGATGAGGAGGGCATACATTTAGGGGAGAGAGTTCTTATCATGACGATTATCCGAACAACTTCATGAAAAGAGATCAATGATTCACGATATGGTTATTGTATAATGGCACAACCCCACTGATTACCTCAATGATACTTCATGTAATCATGATGATACATAGACTCAATGGGATGGGAAACTCACAAAGAGGTCTTCTAATATATGCGTGTATTTCTATCAAATCCTCTATGAAGCATGCATACCATTGGATCGATTCAATGTGATATGCAAGATTCTCTTCCTTGCTTCACCTCATTTTTTAATGGATGTTCCTTATCTCTCTAAGAGAAAAATAAACAAAGGCACTCATTTGAGATTTGTAGAGTGTACATTGGGTCCACATTTCTAATCTTAGAGAGTTGTTCTTTCCCAAAATTCAAAGCTAGTCAGACTTATATCTTGAGTGCAAAAAAGGGCATAATTTATACCTAGGGTACACCAAACTCTAGCTCCCTTGCAGCATAAGGTTACCTCTTACTTAGTGTAGAGTTTGCCCCCATTAGTTTTTCGTTGAGACAAGTAACCATATTTGTTAATAACGTTGTATTTTCCAAACTCACGTCTTAAATCTTAATATTTAGGACCACTTTATATATTCTGATGCCCTATTACGATATTAGAGGAAAATTAATTTTTCCTTTTAGGTATTTACTTGGTTATGTCTAGATGCTCATGAATTATCGGGGCTAGAGATGCTTGACACTCATGGATTGTGAGGACTAGAGATGTTTAACCATTTTCCTCTACTGATGTTTAACCATTGTTGATGATTTACTAGATACCTATTTCCCAATCTAATATGCAACAATTTCAATAGTTCTTACTTTAAGTTCCTTCACAGTAATAGGAAGAGATCCCATGTCTAGTGTCCAAAGCTCGCATGATAACCCTACAACATCTTAATCATGCATATATTTGTAACCTTGAATGTTAGAAGTGTTTTTCCAAAGTAACATATCACAATGAGTGAACCTCCTCCTTCCCTGTCTCATAAATAAGTTATTGTATATTCAAATGGCTTATATATAACTTCAATAATTGATATTAGTTGTGTGCCTCATCGTGTCCTTCTTTCTAACGATTGGCAATCCACATGGTGATGTGCTTGGTCATATAAACCCCTTATTGAGCAACTCATGTACCCACTTCTTTATCTCTGCATTCTCTAAAGTTGATAACCTATACATTCCAATGTTCAGTAATGGAGCATCTGGCTGTAAATAAATATCATGTACTATTTCCCGCTTGGGTGGCAGGCCTTTAGGTTCTTGAAATGGAATATCATACTCTGAAACAACTTTAACTAAATCAGCTTTCTGTTTAGAATCAAAGCCTTCAAATGCATTGGATTTATCAGGATCCTTTGCTTTTACAACCATTAGTAAAAATTGCTTACTTGTATTCACAATTCTTTTCATCTGTCCTGAGTTTATGAGAGAATAGTTTCCTTTGAGTTTATGAGCTCGTACAATATATTCTATTCCATCTTTAGTGAGTTGATACTTATTCTCAGCTCTATAGAAAATAGCTTTTCTATCATACAAGTATGGACTTCCCAAAACAATACCACATATATCCAATGGAACTATATCTAACTCAACCTCATCTACAAATGTTGATCCAATAGCAAACCTAAGTTTACATTGTCTCGTTACTTGCAGCTTTGTTTTATCACACACCCAACCTAATGGATATGGATTTTTAGGAGGTTTTGTTTCTAATCCAAACTTCTTTACAATTGTTTCAGAAATCAAATTTACTTGTGATCCACTATCAAATAAAGTATCAATCTTATTGTGCTTGGAAATTACTCTAATATGAAAAAGCAAATTTCTTTCTCTCTCATTACTTTCATTATCAATAGATTGCGAAGAATTACTTGTGGATGCTTCAGAATCTTTACCTTTAATACTTGTGGCTGTAATTGTTGTTTCATCACCTAAATCTGACCCCAAGTCCTTCTGAATAATAGCATCATTTTTTTCTCCTTTCTACCGAACCTCTTAGTTTCCGTTCTGGATGCAAAAACATACAGTGTGCCTCATCGTGTCCTTCTTTCTTACAATGAGTGCATGAATGTTTATCCTTCTTTACATTGTTTGCTTTATTCTCCCTCCATTTTAGTTTCTTCTTTCCTTTATTCTTGTTTGCAGAATATTTAGATGATTTCCCAACGTCTTTGTTTACATTCTTACCTCTAGCCTCTAGATGTTTTGCTTGAACTGATACATCATCTAATCTAGTGGGATTAAACATGAGTATAGTATGCTTTAAATAACTATGAAGACCACCTATATACTTCAATAAAGTCTCAAGTGAGTCCAAGGATATACCTAGAGTTAAAGCTCTTTTTCTAAATTCCTGAGTATAACTCTGTACACTCTGACGCTTCAATTGACAAAGCATTTGCAAAGTCATCATTGCCTGCTGCATATAAGCCAAAGGATAGAATTGATTTTTGATAGAAGAAACAAATTCATTCTAGGTAGAAATGATGTTACCATGTTTTTGCATATCAGCTTGTGTCTTGCCTTCCCACATACCAGTGCAATTCCTCCAAGTTGAAGGCTAACCAGCTGAATCTTCTTCCTTTCTCATTCAATGTTTTGTACCCTGCAATATACATCAATTTGTCTTATCCAATTATCTAGCTTCTCTGCATTAAGTTCTCCATCATAAATTGGCAAATCAAATTTCACATCTAATTTGATTAAAGAAGCTTTCTTCTTCTTCTTAGAAGAGCTAGTGTTATGCGAAGAAGATGATGACGATGATGTAGGTGATGATGGAGGAGATAGTGGAGGAGATGGTGGAGGATTCATTCCTCCTTTTCCTTTGTCTTCTTTGTCTGGTTTGGGTGTTGAAGTGCTTTCACCTCGACCCTTCTTGAACTCCAAATACATTTCTTCCACCATGGTTCGGAGTGTCTTAAAACTCTCTATAAACTGAGATTCTGATCCCAATGGAGCTTCTTCTACCATTCTCCTCTTAGAAGGGACACTTACAATCTCTGGATTGGCTTCAACAAGTTCTCCTTCTCCTAGTCTGAGCTTCAATCTAGTTAGCATTCAAAATCCAACACAAGCTTGTCTAACCTTAACAAAACCAAAACCAAAACGAAATGCTCTTATACCACTTGATCTGAAATGAGATATTAAATCAAGAAAAAGGTCTTACAGACTCATGTGCAAGAAAATGCCCATATTACTTAGTGCAACGAATCGAAAATATTGCAAATAATATAGACAATGAATAGTTATAAAACATAATAGACACACAGCAACATAGTCAAAATAATGGAGTTCACCAGATCCCCTGGCTACGTCTCCTGGTCCAACTTTCAGTGTCGACCTCTATATTATGTCTTTAAGAGTAGCTTATTACAAGTGTGAGCTCAAATTGAGTCTCAACACAACCGTGACAAAAACAACAAGGATTCACTCAAAATCCTCGAGTCTAGTTGAGTACGCAACCTCTCCTACTTTCCCTCTATCCTCTGCTTTCTTTTGCTCTTTGTCTTCTCCCCTCTCTTTGTCTGCCATACTGTGGTTTTTAAGCCTCTCGGCCCTGTCTGTTCGCCTCCATTTTCAGGCTCTCTATCTTCCGGCCTCTGTCCCTTCATCTCCCTACTGAGTGTTAAACAATCATTGTAATAATGCTTAAGCCACAATGTAGTTTTTTACAAATGGAAGGATCTTTGGGTGCGGGTGAGACCGACCATCCCGCCTTCCTCCGGCACAAATCCCCGAAATAATACATATTTGGTTCATATGCGGGAATAATGAAAATACACAGAAATCCTAAAAAAATTCTTATTATCAGAACTCAAATCTTATAGAACCTCACCTAAAAACTCTATAGGGTCCACCTTGATCGCAATCGCAAGTCGCATTGGCTACGGGTCATAATCCCTTTGTATTTGGTTCCGATCCCATTCGTCGATCGACGCCATTGGCCCATCACAGATTGCATGACCCATAGTCTTATTGGCATCACCCCTTTGCATTTTTACGATGTGATATATCGCAATCGCATATCGCTGAGTCTTCGAGCCTGCAGTAAGTCCTTCTCTTTGGAAAATCTGCGATGCAATATGTAATCTCCGTTTTTGATTTGTGCGCTCGATCAATGTTCCATATGTCATCACTGATTGAAAATCGCTTGAGGATGATTTTGATATGCCGCTGGCTTCCTACAATGTGATTTGATCTCATCTGTTGATCCCGTGGATCCAATGGCTCTAGGGCATTCATGTTACGCTTCTCTGTTTCCTTTGGATTTTGGGTTTTTCCGCCATTTTTTCACTTGTGCTATTAAATCAAATGAAGACTTTAGAATTAGAGGTTTTTATACAAGATCCATTTTGGATCAAAGTGTTGCGCCGATGAGGTGTCGGCACCTATCGTCGCGAGTCCAGTTTAACTGGTTAGACTACCTTCGCGGAGAGTTCCTGGCGAACTGCCGCAAAGCGCAAGAGTAAAGAAAGACATTCCACTACGCATGGCTCTTTCTGTCGATTGTGTTGGTAGTGTGGGAGCTACCAGAGGACATCTAGTTCCCTTCAGTTGTGCCAGACCTTCCTGAAGCAATGAAGTATGCTTCGCTGTGGGCAACCAAGGACTGCAGCGAGTTCAGGATAGCAAGATCTTCTGGATCTTTATGGAAATGAATATCAAGATTGCCATCAATCACAAGCTGCGATTCTCGCCAACTGTGTACGCTAACCTACAGAGCTATGCCAAGTTTAAAGCTGATTTCCTTCGAATATCAACCAGGGTGCAGAAGGACCCTACACAGAAGTGGTACGACTTACCATATCTGTCCACAGATGACGCCATCGATGCGGTGCTTGATCAATGGCCGATGGAGTGGTGCACTACCATGGACTTGGCGGTGGGTGGAAGCAATTCCACCATGTAGAAGAAGAAGGAGGAGGCCAAGCTGAAAATGGCATAGCTGGTTGAGAAGAGGAAAAAGGAGTCCACTGAAAAGGTCGACGCAGAGCAGGCAGGAAAGGAGGCAAGAAAACAAATAGGTGGCACAGAGCAGGGCTCTGACAAAGGCGTGTGATTGCCTTCACCTGAGACCGAAGAGGAAGACACAGAGCAACACGACACAGACCCTCAGGAGATGTCCGCCCGCATTAAGTGCCCAAGAGAGTTGGAGAAGGGAGGGTCCAGAAAGAAATCCAAGGTGACCAAAACCTTGCTGGACCCTGTCACATTGACAGAGGGTGACTTACATGATATCGATGACACATTCAGAGATGTCACCGCAGAGGCCCTACAGCAATTTGAACAGCAACAGCAGATCATACTAGGGGCTATCCAAACCAGGTTGCAGGAGTTGCAAAACTGCGTGCAGACTGGTACGGTGTATACAACACTGTCAGCTCTAAGTTTGTACGAACCCCGGGTTGATAAAGTAATGTTGGTAGCCCAAGGAGTTGCAGCACTCTGCAATACTGGTGCTCATCAATTTTTGGTGTCGTTGCCGGGGAGGTGTTTGAGTAATATGTGATTACTGCTTTCTTTCTTCCATTTATTGTCTCTGATGTTTATCTATTAGTTTCATTTCTGCAAAAAAAAATTAGTTTGCTTTCTTTTCCATTCTGCATTATTTGCTTTCCTTTCCATTTTGCAAGTAAGATTTCATTCAAGAAATTATTTTTTATTCAGTCAATTAGTTTTCATTTAGTCTACAATTTCAATTCTACAATTATTTTCAAAGCTTGAAAAAAACACAAAAAAAAACAAAAACACTTATTTCATGCCTCGTATGAATAGGGATAACTTAGGGAATTTTTTTCCAAATACCCCCACTGCTTCAAATAGCCAACCTTCCCTCTTCTTCGATGGTTGTGAATTGGAGGAACCCTTAGGTGAGAAACCAGAGATATTTGAAGAGCCTACAGGGGGAGAAGAAGAAGAAGAACCCATTCCAACAGACCCAATGGCTGAAAATAGAAATGACAGAGGAAAAAGAGAAAGATTTGAGGGTGCCTTCCCCATCAAGGAAGCTAATGGGGATACCATGATGAAGAATGTAAGCCCCTCTCCCATTCCTCATTTCCATGGCCTGACCTCAGAAGATCCAAACACTTTCTTGTTTGAGTTTGATATTGTATGCAGAACCTATGATTACACCAATGATGAGCAGAAGTTGAAACTATTCCCATCCACTCTCAGGGATGCAGCTTTGCACTGGTTCATGGGTTTCCCTAGGGATAGCATCACAACTTGGGCTCAAATGCAGTAAGCCTTCAACAACAAGTATTGAGACTACTGTAGGTCTAAAGACACTAAAGAGGAAATTTTTAGGATGACCTTAGGGCATGATGAATCCCTAAAGGATTATGAAGAAAGATTCCAGCTTAGCTACAAAAGGGCCAGGTGCACACTTGACCCTTGGTGTGTACTCACCACATTTATATCAAAGAAGGTTGCAAAATAGTCCAACAACCCCAAAGCAGAATGAATCCAGCTCTCAAGGATAAAGTCAAAGAAGAACTGCAAAAGTTGCTAGATGCAGGATTCATTTACCCTATCTCAGACAGTGAGTGGGTCTCTCCTTTGGTGTTGGTTCCAAATAAAAATGGTAAGTGGAGGATTTGTGTTGATTATAGAGAGTTAAATAAAGCCACAAAGAAGGACCATTTCCCTCTACCTTTCATTGACCAAGTGCTAGATGGCCTGGCAAGGAAATGTTTTTTCTCTTTCCTAGATGGGTTTAGTGGGTACAATCAAATTCAGATTAGCCTGGAAGACAAGGATAAAACCACCTTCACTTGTCCTTGGGGTACTTTCGCCTATAGGGTCCTTCCTTTTGACCTATGTAGTGCCCCTGCCACTTTCCAGAGAGCAGTCTTGAGCATCTTTGCCGAGCTAGTCCATGATGCAATAGAGATTTATATAGATGATTTTACACCCTATGGGTGTCATTTCCAGGAGGCTCTGCCCAACTTAGCTAAGGTACTAAAAAAATGCATTGAAATGAATCTATCCCTTAGTCCCAAAAAATGTGAGTTGTTGATGACTGCAAGGACTGTGCTAGGTCATTCAATATCCCAGAAAGGACTGCAAGTGGACCCAAACAAAATAGCCATCATCCAAAGGGTCCTACCTCTGTAAAAGCAGAGAGATGTCAAAAGTTTTCTAGGTTTAGCTAGATACTATCGGAGGTTTATAAAAGACTTCAACAAGTTAGCTTCTCCTTTATTTGGGCTGGTGGCCAAAGACTTTTAGTTTGTATGGTAAAAACGTTTTCAAGAGGCCCTGGACACCCTGAAGGACAAGTTGACCACTGAACCTATTCTCTGAGGCCCAATTTGGGCCCTTCCTTTTCATATAAATGATGATGCTTTACACAAAGCCATAGGAGCAGCTTTAGACCAGATAGATGACAAATTTCCTTATGCCATTTACTTTATCCGTGAGAATCTGTCAAAGGCCAAACTGAACTACAAAGTGACCAAAAAGGAGCTCCTGGTTATTGTGCATTCAATGAACAAACTTAGGCATTACATTACATGTTATCAAACATTTGTACATATTTACCATGCTATAATTAAATATTTAATGAATAAACCTGATGTGAATGCCCAGATTATTAGATGGTTACTTTTATTACAACAGTTTGATCTAACTATTGTTAATAATCCTAGCAAGGAAAATGTTGTTGCAGATTTTTTGTCCAGATTAACTTTGCCTACAGGGGAGGAAGGAATGGTTGATGATCAGTTACCAGATGAACACTTATTCGCCATTTCAGTTCTCTCTTCATGGTTTTCTGACATAGAAAACTATTTGGTGACTGCACCATTCCCACCGAATCTGTCCTCCAAAAAGAAAAGTAAGATTGTAAGGAAGAGCACCCCATTCACTTGGATTTGGGGAAACCTCTTCAAACTAGGCCCGAATCAAATCCTGAGAAGATGTGTTAGGAAGGAGGAAGTCTTTGACATCCTTCTGACCTGTCATGATGAGCCTTGTGGCAATCACTTTACAGCCAAGAGGACAACATTCAAGGTGTTACAAGTTGGTTATTATTGTCCCACTCTTCATCAGGATGTGAGAAGGTATACTAGTCAGTGTGATTGGTGCCAAAGGATGGGAAAGCATAATCCAAGGGATGAAATTCCTCTGCAACCTCAAGTGACTTTCGAGCCATTTGACAAGTGGGGCATCGATTTCATTGGACCTATTGACCCTCCTTCTAAGCAAAAGAAGTACATCAATGTGTGCACTGACTATTTGACTAAATGGGCTGAATCCAAGGCAATCAAGGTAGCAACAGAGGAGAAGGTGGTTGAGTTCTTAAGGGAAAATGTATTTTACAAGTTTGGGTGCCCTAGAGAACTGGTCACTGATCAAGGCATCCAGTTTACATCCAACATGATCGAAGACTTGTTAAGCCAGCACAATATCTAGCATAGAACTTGCACTCCCTATCACCCACAAGCTAATGGGCAAGTGGAAGTGACCAAAAAAGCACTGGAGGGCATTCTGACCAAAGTGGTTAGCAGCAGCAGAAAAGATTGGGTAGATAGATTAGTTGAGGCTACCTGGGCCTACAATACCACCTGGAAGACCACCACTAGATTCACACCCTATGAGTTGGTCTATGGGAAGAAGGCCCTATTGTCCATTGAATTTGAGTACAATACATTGAGGATGGTAGCTCAACTAGATCTATATCTCAACAATGCAAAAAAAGAGAGATTGCTCCAGTTGAATGGGTTAGAGGAGTTCAGAAAGCAGGCCCTCCTACACACAAAGGTGACTCAAATTCAGAGGAAGATCTGGCATGACAAGAACATCAAGGACAAGAAATATCAAGAAAGTGATTGGCTGTTGTTATATGATTCTAGATATAAATACTTTAAGGGCAAGTTAAGGACTAGATGGTTAGGGCCTTATGTCATAGAGAAATGTCATGATAATGGTTCATTGCAGATTAGAACCATAGATGCGGAGGCCATTCCTTTACTTGTAATGGGCACAGATTGAATGTTTACAAGAGGCCATTGTCAAAGCAAGAGTTCATTGATGGTATCAGCAAAACAGTGATGGTGGTGGAGCAAGTCTCAGCTCCTACCTCAGCAAGTCATTGAGAGAAAAAAAAAATAAGGAGACTCAGGTGAAAACCTCCATGAGGCATCTGAGTCACACTGGTCAGTTGAAAACATCTTGAGGTGAACCAATGGTGTCAAAAAAAAAAAAAAAGATCTCTAGGTGAAAACCTCTCTTGAGGCGCGCAGGGCAAGCAACTAGGATGAAAACCTCTTGGAGGTAGACTAGTTGTTTTCAATAAAAATAAATAAATCAAAAAAAAAAAGAGAAGAGAAAATTATGAAAATATTATTTGCAGGTCAGTAGGAGGAAAATCAGAGCAACAAAAGAGAACCAAAAGGGACCTGTCCATCTCATGTTTTTATTTCTCCATTCATTATCCTTCATCATTCGTTCCATTTTTTCCACTCATTTGCCTCAGTTTGCAAGGATTCTATGTTTTCTACAGGATTCCCTGTAAACCTACAGGATTCCCTAAAAACCTATAGGACGATCCTGTAGGAATTACAATGGCTTGGGAATCCTAAAAGAAGTAACCCTAGAGCAAGGGGATGACCTACCCATATAAAAAAAAATCCCTAGTTCACCATCTCATCACCATACCTCTCTCCACCATGATCACCCCTGCATTCATAAAAAAAGTCAATTTTCAAAAAAATTACAGTTTTCAAGAAAAACACAGAGAAAAGAGGATGAAGACAGAGAGCAAGGGGACAACACCTGAAGTTTATTTTCCTCATGCAAAAATCCCTAGAACCATTCTCTGCCCATGTCAGCCATCCTCTGGTTGCAGCAGTAGAAAACGATTAAAAATTTGGAGGGAGAAGCAGCTACAGGACATCCTGTATGAAATCTTGTAGCAGCCTATCCCACAAAACAGAAATCACAAGTTGCTATTAGCTTCAAGCATGGAAGATCCAAAGGTAGAAGAGGCTCCTCTAGAGCCTAGCAACACCATCATCATCATCATCAACAACACCAAGTATCTGCACATCAAGTAAAATCATCAATGGACAATGAAAGAAAGGAGAAAAGCACATGCAGCCAACACACAACACATAATCCATTTCTTCAAAAAACTTCATCAAGGCTTCATTACCACATGTAAGCATCTTGATTCCACTCTCTCATTAGCATAATGTGATCAAAAGATGTAAAAGTTGTGAAAGAGTTGGTTTATAAGTGAAAGGTGTCCAGTTGACTTGGCCACCTTTGTTTAGTCAATGAGGAGAAAGAAGCTAGTCCTCACACACGCGACAACAGTCAAGTCAAGGAAAAAAAGGATGAGGTCGAAATTAGTTAAGTAGCGGATGCCTGAAGTGGGAGTTGATTACGAGGTGAGGAGAATGATGATGTGGTAGTGGGACCAACAGTCCAAAAATAGATATTCGTACCTCAACTGCCAGCACACCACCTCACTCAAATCACCCATATGAGGAAATAAATGTTGATCCCCATGCATAGAAGCATTCACATTCTCGACGCTCACACTAGCAAAGTTGCTCTCGGCCCTCAAGCAGTTTACATGAAAGGCAAATTTCATTTTTTTCCTATGCAGGACCACCTACACGATACAGTCTAGCACCTACAGGATTGGTAGTGAGCAGCTTTAGAAGGGAAAAACAGAGGGTGGCTTCATCAAGCACTGTTAAGGAGGTAGGCTCTACATTTCCCCACATTTTTCCAAGTGAAAGGAACATAAAAAATCTTCTATTTTGTTGAAAGTGATTACAGCATAAGGGAATTGTATACACATAATTTTCATTTACATTTCCTCCTTCATTAAAATTTGCATCAGACATATACGCTCCTCCATACATCAAAGAAAATGACAGGGGAGTTTAATAAAATGGAACCCATCAACACAGTGAGGATTCATCAGCACCCTCCTGTTCTAGAGATATTCACAAGGCACAATTGGATGGGTTTCTTTGATAACTTAAGGAGGTATGATGACGAAGTAGCCAGAGATTTTTCTCTCTCCCTCATTCCACTAACTAGGACCCATGCCACTATTGTGGTGAGAGGCCTATCCATAGAGCTCACCCCTGAAATCATAGGCAGAATTACCACACTTCCCTTAGGAGTGCCTTGGAGAAAGGAGGACAAGGGAAATAGCCAAACTGCAAAGAAGAAATTGTTTTTAGAAGGAGAGGAGGCCATGGTAGACAAAAATGGAGTGAGAAGAGAAAGCATGCCCTATCCTTGGAATGAAATTAACTACCACCTTATAAAGTATATCTCATGTGAAGGTAGTTAAAGTGTGGTATATGGATACCACTTTAGGCTTCTTGAAGAATTGAGGTTTGGAGCAGACACACCTCCTCAAAACAGACTCAGCATACCCTACTTCCTTCTTCAATCAGTGATAGACATGAGCATGAAGGTGCAGAAAGGAGACCACCAACAACTAGCCCATCATGAGTTAATTAGACCTATCATAGAAGAATCCCTCCAAAACCTCAGAATTCCTATCACATGGGAAATTTTTAGAGACATGCAGACAAAGGAGGATATAAAATCCCTTGAATATGACAAGAGCCCTACTGCTAGTGAAAGGGATGAAGAAGAAACTAAAAAAGATGAAGAATACACAGAGGGGGATGAAGAGGAAATAGATTAGGAATACGAGGAGGAAAAATAGAAGAAAAGTGGTGAAGAAACAAAAGAAGATGCAAAGGAGGAAATTGATGAACATAGTGAGGAAATAGAAGGAGAAGAAAAGGAGAAAGACAAATATGAGAGGGGGAATGGAAAACAGGAGGAAAAAGACAAGGAGGAAACACCCAGGGTATCTCTAGAACCCACTAAGAAAGAGGCAACAGCTACCCTCACTACCCTTAGTACCCCTATCAAACAAAAAGGAAAAAGACAGAGACAAACTCCATTGTACTTTAGGACAAGAAAAAGAACAACAATAAGGCAGGGAAAACCTCAAACTCCCACCAAGGTTCCTATTGTTATTGAAGACTCACCTAAACAATAGGAGAATATGGCCCCTCTTAAGAAAACTCAAGGAGAAGGATCCTCAGGACCAGCCTCCCCCAAGTCTCCTATCATTTATGTGAGAAGGCCTATGACTAGATTTTCCTCATCCAAAGGAAAAGGCATGCTACAGGATACACAGAAGGACCTACAAGAAGTAGAGGTAATCCTACAAGAAACTCTGCTAAACCTATAGGATACTCAGAAATTAGATAAAGAAGGGAGTGTGCAGCAAGAAAAAAATAAATAGGACCTAGAGCTAAGGGAACCTAGTCCTCAACCTAACCTTGACTCCTACTATAGGTTTATTGAAGGTGGTAGGGTCATTCCACAAAAAAATGTCATCCCATTATTCTTTGAGCTTGAGAAATAAAGAGGGAGAACACATATGTGGATGCATATTGCCAAGTCCAAGGGAGTGGAGAACATAGGTCACATGGAGGAAAAGCTTAAAGATATGGGCAAAGAATTGAGCAGCATGAGGGATAGAGAGGCAATGATGAAATCTCAGTTGGAGGCAAAAAACGCATGGTTAAAAGGACAACTACAAGAAAGAGAGGATCAATTACAATCTATCCTTAGAGGCAATATAGTGCAGGATGCTAGCTAAGTCCTATGCATTATACCTTAAGGAACAGTGGTTGCAGTTCCAAATCAAGACCCTAGCACAGAGAGGCACTATGCCCTTCTAGGTTTATAGACAGTCCATTGATCTTTGTGATCAAAGCACATGGAGGATAGGGCTAAACTATCTGAGTTCTACCTACATAACCTAGCCTTGATAGATCTAAATGTATGGGACCCTAATGCAAAACTAGGGGATTTATAGTTGATGGCTTTGGCATCATGGATGAACCATGAGGAAGAAAGGGCTGTTGAAATGAAGAAAATAATGGCAAGGGAAGAAACAGAGCCTCTTATGATTAGAGTTGAGAAATCAAATCCAATTGCTATCATCAGCACACATAACTTAATTGCAAACGACCCTCAACTTGCACCCATGTATCTTGCTACCCAAGGACAAGCAATTACACATTTTGAGGATATGTTCAGGTTGTTAGGGGATGGTAGCATGCAATCTTGCCAAAGGAAATGGAATACTTTTCCCTATAGTTTGAAAATCAGAGAGTACCATTCTCCTCAAAGAATGAGAGAAGCATTGAATAGGACACCCCTGTACAAGCAAACCTTCCAAAGACTGAAACTCAATTGGATTGGCTTGAGACTTAGTCCACCACTGCTCTTAGGGATGTTATAAGGAAGGAAGGAAGAGGAAGAAAGAAAGTAGTGGGAGGAGATAGAAAGGAAGGCAGGATTCTATGCACAGGAAGAGGAAAATACAATAGAAGCATAGGATGTCAGGGACGCCACTAGAGCTATGAAAGACATGGATATTGTTTGAGTTGATCAGAGGATGAGAAACACTTTCAATAGGGGGGTGATGATGAGCCTCATCATTGGGTAACTATATGGACCTTAATTCACCTCCTAGCATAGACAAATCAACTCTTCTCACAATTTATTACATATTTTGATTGTATTTTGTTTAATGAGATGAGTCAAAGTGAGATATTATGCCTAGTGGACTAATGTGAATTGAATGCAGGTTTGTGAAAGAAAATCATGGATTTTTCGCTAATTAAGGGTTGGAACTCGAATGAGACAAGGAGGAGAGACTGTAGGAGGTAGATCATCCTCATTTACTCCTCCCTCATTTGAATATTCCTCCATCAATCACACTAGCTCGGAGTACAAGTAGCCAAGTCATGGAGATCAAAAAGGCAGTCAAACAAGTGACAGTCAAAGAGCTAGTTTATCTCGAGTTTGGGAGCCGAGCCTCCCTATATTTAAGGAAGTCGTTGGAGACTTCAGTTGTATAAATAAAGAGGCCTAAGGCCTCATTAGGATTCGAATTTTTGCTGTAAAAATACTAGTCAATTAAAAGTTCAAGACTTATGGAAGACATTGCTATGTAATTTTCTGTTTTGATAATGAGAATGAGCATTTCCTTGATCCAACACTGATTTCACTGAGAGGGCTAAAGCTCTTGGATTAGGGCCCAACCCTAATAGAAAACGCTCCTCTTTTTGTATTTGTATGTTTATATTGATTTCATAGATTAATGGTTGAATTGTCTTTAGAATTATTTCATTGCAAGTAGTGTAGATCTGATTAGTTTGCTTCCATTTGTGCTTTAATTTAATAGTAGTTTAGAAGAGATAAAGGAACATCAAAAAGCTATCAATAGGTGGTTTTGGCCTCACTCCTTCCTTCAGGGATCATGGTTTGAGGAAGGAACTCATATGCAGCCCCAAAAAGATAAAATTCTAGTTTCTCATGGAATTTAAGGTTTTCTGTACTTATGCCAGCATTTGATCAGTTTGCAAGAGTAGGATTTAGATATCATTTCTTCTATCTTCAATATTACATTATATCTCATCCATGTTCCATCTTATTCTGCAAGTTTTCCTCATGCATAAAGTAAGCAGTTAGACCATGAAATTATGTTTTCGTAGATCATTGAAATTCTTCTTCTTTACATGAATTTTGGGTAAATGTTAATGTTTAATGCAGCGTAGGTGTTTCAAAAGTACATAGAGATTTCATAGTCAGCAACCTCATTCCAACTTCATCCATCCATGATCATTCTTTGCTTTCACTAAAACCCTCACCAATTTCATCATTTCACAAGGAAACTTCTCCAAGCTTGTTGAGTAAATCCAACCATCTCCCAACCTTGGTTTTGAGTTCTGAACTGGTCCTAGGCACTCCCTTGCCTCATTCCATCCACCAACCACCTTCCCTAAACCTTCCATCACCTTTAGCACCCATCCTTTTGCTCTCAGCTATATCCTGTAGAAATACAAGGGATCTTGTAGGTTTTCAGGATATCTTGTAGAATGCATTAGGACATCCTGTAGGTTTTCCTGTAGTGACCTGTTTTGAGGCTGAATTGAGGGAAAAGCCTCTAGGAAGCTAGAAAATGTCACTTACTGGTCTCCCCAACCTTCTAAGCATTTTTTGTCCTCTTGTCCTACGAGAAGATACCAGAATACCAAATATGCGAAGAAACATACCGAGAACACAGAACAATAAGAAATAACAGCATGTATTTTATTATTCAGAAAGGAAAGCAATGTTCACTTGCCTCTTCGAGGGGGCAACCTCCAATAGAGCTGGGCTCAATTCAAAAATAAGACATGATGCTCCTTGAGGGGAGTCTCTATCCTTTATATAGGATTTGTACATGCAATACCATGGGTTAGTATCATGGTTCTTATTAATACCATCTATCTAATACCATGGCCCATTTGAAACTAACTGTGGTCCCTTCTTTACATGCGTGTCAACCACTTACAATTATTAATTTGGGCTTTATTGACTCTTTAACTAACTATAACTATGACTCGACCCTATTACATAAATAAGGGGGTTAGGGTTGGACCCTAACATGCCCTCCCCCACAAATATAACCTTGTCCTCAAGGCTAAAGCTGTTGAAACTGTTGAAGAATAGTGGCTGGTTCCCAGGTCGCATCTTCTAGAGAGGTGTCTTTCCATTTGATCAGGACTTCCTTGATCGTGCAGCCGCGCAGGTACCTTTCTCGCGTGTCAAGAACCTATTCCAGTTGGAGCTAGATTGAACCTTCTTCATCCAATTCTGGTAGACTGGTTTGAATTCTACAATGGTTCCCCACCACTTTCTTGAGGCATGAGACATGGAAGACGGGATGGAATTTTGTAGTGAGTGGCAAGGCTATCTTGTAGGCTACTTCTTTGATGCGTTGAAGTATTTGATACGGCCCGTAGAATTTTAGAGATAATTTCTTACAATCCTTGCCTTTGAGTGATGTTTGCTTATATGGTTGCAGCCTCAAGAATACCTGATCCCCTTCTTGAAATTTGCACTATGAACGATGTTGGTCTTCCTTTTGCTTCATGCGATTTTGAGCTTGATGGAGATTCTCTTTGAGGTGGGCCAGCATGGTTGTGTGGTTCTATAGGAGTTGATCGACTGCTTGTACCTTCGAGCATCCCTGGATATAAGAAGTAGGTGAAGGAGGAATTTGACCATAAACTGCTTCATATGGATTCATTTTGGTGGTGGCATGATGGTTAGTATTATACCACCATTCGGCTAGAGGTAACCACTGTACCCATAGATGCTGCTTTTCTGAAGTGAAACACCTGAGGTAGGTCTCCAGACATTTGTTGACTGCTTCAGTTTGACCATCAGTTTGGGGATGATAGGAAGTACTGAGTTATATTTGTGTACCTTGTAGCCTGAAGAGTTCCTGCCAAAAGTTACTGGTGAAGATTGGGTCACGATTAGACACAATGGAAGTGGGCATGCCATGCAATTTGAAGATCTGGTCCATGAAAGATTGAGCCACCAAAGCTAGTGTAAAAGGGTGGGGTAGGGTGCAAAAATTATCATACTTAGAAAGTTTGTCCATAACCACCATGATGATTGACTTGTTTCCTAACTTCGGAAGACCTGTAATGAAATCCATAGAAACCTCCATCCAGATTGAGGTCGGGATGGGCAATGGCTATAATGTGCCTAGGGATTTGACTGTTTCTCCTTTGTGGCGCTGACACATATCACACTTAGCTACAAAAGTAAGAATGTCCTCTTTCATGCTTGTCCAAGGGAATGAACGTTGAGTGTGAGCATAACTCTTCTGAAAGCCAGAAAGGCCTACAGTGGGAGATGAGTGCAACTCCGCCAAAATGCGACTTTTGAGGGTGGATGTTGGTGTTATCACTACTTTGTCCTTGTAGCAAAGAATCTCATCCTGCCAAGAGTAGCTCAATGTGGAATTTGGATCCGCCTGCAATTTATTAATGAGTTGGGAGAGCACAGGGTGTGAAAACCATTCCTTGCGAGCCTCTTCAATCCACTCTGGAATGGGAAGAGAGATTGCTAGCAGGGTGCTTTCCTCAAATTGGCGTGATAAAGCATCCGCTACGACATTTTCATGCCCTTTCTTGTAAATTATCTCATAATCATATCCCAAAATTTTGGCTAGCCATTTATTTTTTTGTGGCGACGATAGGCTTTCCTCCAAAAATTATTTAAGGCTTTGATGGTCTGTGCGGATTTGGAAACGCTGCCCCAATAAGTATGGTCACCAGGTATCTACTGCATGTAAGATAGCCATCATCTCCTTCTCATAGATAGATTGTCCCAGATTTGTCCCACTTAGTTGTTGGCTAGTGAAGGCCAAGGGTCGACCTTCCTACATTAAGACAACCCCAATACCCGTACCTGAAGCATCACATTCAATCACAAAATATTTGGTGAAGTTTGGTAGTGCCAATACTGGAGTGGAACACATGACATGTTTGAGAGCTATAAATGCCTATTGTGCTTCATCATTCCAGAGGAATGAATTTTTCTTGAGAAGGTGAATGAGGGGTCTAGCAATGCGACCATAATTGCGGAAAAATTTGTGATAGTAGCCGGTGAGACCCAAAAATCCTCTCAAGCTCTTCAAGGTCTTTGGTTGATGCCAATCCTACATTGCCTGGATCTTTTTGAGGTCCACCATGACACCTTCACGCCCCATAATGTGGCCTAAATACTCAACTTCTTCCATGCCAGAAGAGCACTTGGACATCTTGACAAATAATTTATGCTTCTGGAGCAGTTTCAAGCGCAGATCTACATGCTGAAGATGTTTTTCCCAGGTGAGGCTATAGATGAGGATGTCATCAAAGAAAACAAGGGAAAATGTTCTGATATATGGTTTGAGCAAGTGATTCTTGAGGCTCTAAAAAGTGGATGGGGCATTACAGAGACCAAATGGCATGACTAGGAATTCATAATGGCCTTCATGAGTTCAGAAAGTAGTCTTTGGAATGTCTACTTCTTTCATGCGAATTTGGTGATAGCCCGAGCGAAGGTCGAGCTTAGTAAAGAATTGAGCCCCATTTAGTTCATCCATCAAATCATCAACAACCGGGATGGGAAATTTATCTTTGACTGTCAGCTTGTTGAGGGCCCTAAAGTTTGGACACATATGCCATTCCCCATCTTTCTTGAGCACCATGACCATAGGCAATGAATAAGGACTAATACTAGGATGAATGACACCTACTTCCAGGGGTTCCTTGATGATTTTTTCAATTTCATTCTTTTGGGCGAAAGGATATCTATATGGGCACACATTTGGTGGTTGTGCCCCTGGGACCAAAGTAATGCTATGATCATGTTCCCCTCTTGAGGGTGGAAGCTCTTGAGTCTTGTCAAAGACCTGCAGATGGTTGTTTAAGACCTATCGCATCTCAGGATTAATATGAAGAGAAGTGGGTTCGAAGGCCTGGATGGTATTAAATTGGGCTATAACTCCATGGTGGCCCTTTTTTAACAATTTTTCCATTCTATGTGAGCTGATGATAGAGGAAGCACCTTCCTGGAGTCCGCGGAGGGTATGTGTGTGGTTACTCTGCTTAAAGCTCATATATAACTCCTGGAAATCCATTGTGATCGGGCCAAGTGTGCGGAGCCATTCAACACCCAAGACAATGTCACACCCACCCATGTTGATGGCAAACATGTGGGTCTTTAGGTGATAATCCCCCATTTGAAGTTTGACATTTTCATAACGGCCTTCACATTTCATTGTCTCCCCATCAGCAATCTCGACCTGGAAATTAGAGACGGCTCTGACAAAACAATGCACTACTTCAGCGACTCTTTGATGGATAAAGTTATGTGTACTGCCACTATCAATCAAGACTACTACAGGGCGATGCTTAATAAAACCTCTGATTTTGAGAGTTCGGGAAGAAGAAATCCCTACCAAAGCATGAAGCGAGATAAATGGTTCTTCAGGTGTAGCTGGGAGCTCATTGTCCAGCTGGTTGTCTTCATCTTCCTCCTCTGGTCCCTCAAATGGTGGGCCTTCCTCAAATGAACTGTGATTAGTAGCATCAATTTGAAATAATTTGGGTTCCTTGCATTTATGCCTCGGGGAGTATTACTCATCACAGTAGTGACACAATCCTTGCTTTCTTCTTTCCGCCATTTCCGCTAGTGACACCTTTTGAACCTTAAGTGTTTGGGTAGTGCTCGGAGCCTGGGTGGGGTGACCCTTGGCTATGAAATTTGGACAAGTCGACTAGGCCGCTAACGCTCATTCTACTTCATGAGCTATCGTGCAAGCTGCTAGCCATGAGATTGGGTGTTGCAGTCAGACGTGGGCTTGTATGGCGTCTTTGAGGCTACTGACAAAACATTCCAAGTAGAATTCATCTCCTAGACCTCCTATGCGGTAGGCTAATGCTTCAAAGGCTTTAATATATTCTTGCATTGTGCCTATCTGTCGGAGCTTAGTAAGACGACCCAAAAATTTAGATTCATGGTTAAAGCGATTAGAAAGGGCTTTTGAGAATATCGGCCAAGTCACTGGCCTTCCATAGCAGCATTGATGCCACTGGCACCATTGCCATCTTTCTTGGTCCAAGTACAAGCTTCCCACAATTAGCTTAGTCGCATCATCTCTGATGTGATTCAATGTGAAATATTGCTCCATTTGTGCTAGCCATGTGGCTGGATGAGAGCCATCAAATTTATACATGTCCAACTTGGGTGGTCGAGGCTAGGACTGTTGGTGGTTTCCATAGAAGTGAAGAGAATGGCTAAACTCGCCCTCAAGGTTTTCATTAAAATCATATGCCTCTGATTGTTCCCCCAATTTTCCCTTTGTGAGTGTGTCTTGTAAGTTTTGGATCTGCTTCGTTAATGCCTCCAATTTGTGTTCAAGGGTTTCTATATTCCCATTGGCCATCGCTTGAGCTCTGGTTTCTACCATGCACAGATCTGGTTCACTTTGTTGTTACTGAAAAAATATTTGGGACCACCCGAAATTTTTTACGCTTACAAGTGAATGGTACCACCTTGCTCAGTTCGTCGACCTGATTCTTATGGGCTAATTCTCCTATAAGCGTCTCGGGAGGGTCTCAGACTCCCGCTACTGCAGTATTTTTATTTTTTTTTTACTCCAAAAGGATTTTTACTCCTTGCTTAGGAACACTGCAGTAGCCATTTCCCAGAAAAGTTAATTTTTCCCAATGTCTTGTGAGAATCAAGCCCAGTTATAGGAGCCACACAAATAGTCAGAGCTATCAGCGAAACCCTCAATTGCAAAGTATGAGTAGGAATGTGGTAGTGATCGAACCCCAGTTTCTAGATCTGAATGGTGGATCTGATAGATTTGATTGGCGGATCTGATAGATCTGAATGGCAGATCTGATAGATCTGAATGGTGGACTGATTGTTGCAGCTATGATAGAACCCAACCTGCTAGATTTGATCTAGCAAAGATGATGCGTGATCTAGAGAGAGACAAGGGAACTATGGTCTCAAGGAGTGTCAGGTGCTATAAATCGCAATATATATAAGGGTCCGACAATAGTACTCGGCCCAATCTTTTAGGGCACTAACCAACAACCGCACCCATAGCCATACAACCCGACTACCCTATCGTACGCACAAGTAATCTCCTCGAGTACTGTTCTCAGTGTATTGTAGCAGCAAGTCGGCCGACGGTTTATCTATGGCGAGGTTTCAAGAGAGCCTAGGGGGCTTCCGATATACCCAGAGGGTACTTGGAAGACACTTCGTGCGTGGTTCTGTCTAATGCGCTACTACTCGAAGGGGTACCCACAGGGGTTACAAGGGAGTCCAACAAGCGTGACCACCTTATGTATTTCCTGCGTGCATGCCTACCCAAATCCGCAAGTTTATGCGCTCAACGACAGATCCCATGGTTTAAAGACGTCGAAACAGTTCTCTAGCCAAAAAAAAATCGGCTAAAAATGGAGATCACACCGGCCCTGGAAAGTTCTCTGATACCACTTGGTATGCTCTTGACCTGCGAGAAGATACCAAAATACCAAATATGTGAAGAAATATACCCAAAACACGGAACAATAAGAAATAACAGCATGTATTTTATTATTCAGAAAGGAAAGAAATGTTCACTTGCCTCTTCGAGGGGGCAACCTCCAATAGAGCTGGGCTCAATTACAAAATAAGACACGATGCTCCTGAAGGGGAGTCTCTATCCTTTATATAGGATTTGTACATGCAATACCATGGGTCACTACCATGGTTCTTATTAATACCATCTATCTAATACCATGACCCATTTGCAACTAATTGTGGTCCCTTCTTTAAAAGCGGGTCAACCACTTACAATTATTAATATGGGCTTTATTGACTCTTTAACTAACTATAACTATGACTCAACCCTATTACATAAATAAGGGTGTTATAGGACAAAATGACCTCCTCATCAACTCAGAGGTGAAAGACAGTATTGTTAGAAAAATATTATATATGACAGAGAAATGCAAGACATATAATATGCGGAAAAACACAAACACATAAAACCAGAGAGACACAGATATACGTGGTTCACCCAATTTGGGCTACATCCACCCCGAACAGCCAGTCCTTCCTTTCTATTATCCATCAAATGAAGGAGACCAACTGTAGTGATCCGCGTAATATCTTCTTTTTCTCTGAAGTCTCACCTCTCTGTTTCTCACTCGAAGATAAACATCTATTACACACCTCAATAAAATGCCCTCATACAAAGAGAGGGGTTTCCTTCTAGGGAAAAAAACCCTAAACTAAACATAAGTTCTACCGTCAGATCATCTGCCTAATGAACGACCCAAATTGACTAGAAATTACTATACTTTTAAAAGGCAATTTTACATCCGTTTTTAGCTTCAGGGGCGCTGCCCCCGAAACCCCCCCTGGGGGACTGTTGGCCCCTAGACCCTCCAGCTGGGGAGAATCGGCCCCTTCGAACCCCGGTGGGGGGGAGAAGTCCCCCCCACACCCCCCCCCCACATGGAGGGGTGTACAAACTTCCTGAGGTATACATCTGGATGAAACAAAGACCTCTAAATAATCATGCTCCACACCCAACAAGCATGACTAAAGCAAATACCACAATTGCAGGCCTTGAATCCACACTAATGCTAGTTTTGCACTACTAACCTGCTTTATAAAGCTTGTTACCAAGCATAGAGGAGCGTTAGTCACCCTGCTAACTCAAGTTGTTAGACCAGGGGGTAGCGTTAGTGAAACTAAGAGATGTTTAGTGGGTCAAGACAACGAATCTACTCACAAATATCTAGATATTTATCCCTAAATTTGCTCAAGAAAAGCAGGGAAAGTCCCAAAAATCGAATTATTTGGGGAAATTCCAATCTAAGAATGAAGGCAAATGGGAAAAAGTTGAAAACAGGGTAGGTTCATGGTTTTTTCCCTAATGAACTCTAGGAGGAGCTTGGCAGCCCTAACTCGATTGCTACATAAGCAGTGAGAGGGCCATTGTGAAACGGGTCAGAGCATTTGAAAGGATAGCCCATTAAGCTGCTGTGAACCGTCATACACTTGAAGAAGTGAACTGAAAGAGAGAGAGAGAGGGGAAGAAGGGGCAAGGGAAGGTTGATACAACAGATGGTTGTAATCACTCTTCCATTATAAATACAGAACTGCAGTTGTGTTCCCTGCTCCATAGTGTCAGTAACATTGTTCATTGAGTTGTTCATTTCGATACTTGTCGAGTTGAATAGTTTAAGTTGTATACAAGTATATGTTCATTGTGCATTCTTATATTAGTTTTCTAGATTGTATGTTGTGATTTTGTTTGCCTTTCCTTTGTGCAAGAATTGTCTTGGAGCCAGCGTTGGAGGAATTCTTCTTGGCTGCATTGAGATCTCCAAACAAATCTAGAAGGAGATTTGAGGTAAACACTCTTTCCGTACTTGGTTAACTGATATTTGATAGATGAACATGTGTATAACTTGGTAGCTTCTGCAGATAATCTTACAGTTTGTCAAAGGTCCCCAGAAGGCCTTTGAGGGTAGTTTTCATTCGCCATACACCGTGCATTTTACCCCATAGCAGAATTGGTGACTCCGCTAGGAACTATACATCTAGCTACTGGTTTCCCTGGGCTCCTCTCAGTTCTTCTCTTTCTTCTAAGAGCTCTCTACTTCTTCAAATCCTTTTCCGATCCACCAACTATCTTGTTACATCCTACTAGTTTGCATTCTCCTCAGAAACTAATCCTAAAGGCCCTCTGTTTGAGAAATTTCCCTCACTAACGCAGGTTACCAGGCTAAACAGAGCTTTATAAAGCACTGTGCATGTGTACAGGGAGCGTTAGTGGACCAACTAACTCTCTGTTTACACTGAAACAGAGCGTTAGTCTCCCATTTCCATGATTTCCAATAGTGTCTGTGGACCAAAAGGGGGGGGGGGGGGGGGATTTTCTCATGGCTGAAGTAAGAATCTACAACGATATTATGTAGCAATTTGTGTCCTGAAAATTTATTTTTATAAAAAAGTGTTAGTTTTTCTCTCTTAAAATACATTTTTTTTGAAAGAAAGACTGATATATTTTATTCATCCTTCTGTCGAAATAGTTCTAAGCTGCTTCATTTTGGTTTTTAGTAGTTGTTAGGAAATATTGGAAAAAGAATATTTTGGTTATGCAAGTGTTGAATGGCTTTAGATGCACAGACGAATCTATGAATATGTGAAAAGATGAATATGTAGAATAAGACTTGTTTGCATAAAAATTGAAAAAAAAAATCAGAGCATTGTTCTGCATGATTTATTGAGTCAAGAGTCTCACCATATTCATACGTTAACACCCCTACTGAAGACAAATAATCAAGTACACTTAAAATTTACATTAAAGTCAATCAGTTACTCTTTTGAGAAAACCAACATTAGCTAGGCTAGGATCTTGCGATAAGCATGTGAGTGAACTACCTGTTATCACTGTAAAACTTCCTTAAAAAATTTGGACAACTTACATGGTTTCTCAATTCTTGTATAAGTCATGTTCAAGTCATGTTCAAGTCATTTTTATGTTTTAGAGTCTAAGTCATAGGGTTAGAGTCTCATGTCCATCTTCAAATAAAGTTTGATAGCCTCATTCCATGTCCTAGAAGCCTCACCATGTGTTTAGAAGTCATATCTCACATGATTTTGGAGAAATTTTAAAACTAGCTACGAAATCAATGTTTTCATAGCGCGCTACGAAACCCCTGAAGCAGCCTGTTTTAGCAGAAAAACTGTTTTTACTAGTTAACTTCCAGAATCTTTCCTGAGCAGTGGAAAACTCCTCTATGAAAAGTGAAAGAGGTTTTCATTCCTACGATACTAAAGTAAACAAACCTCTTCTACTTTCTTCAAATCCATTATTATCTGGGAGAAATGAAAGACTAAACTTGCGCTACGAAACTGTTGTAGGTGCAGTTTTTCAAAATCAAAATTTCCTGTTTTACACGTCTTCTTCAAGGATCGATTCTGGACAGCTGGAGAAGTATTTTAAAAAACAAAGAGAGGTTTTTGTTCTAGACATCCTGGAATACAAAAACCTCCTTCAGTTTCGAAAATTGTGTCATGGATGAGGAGATAAAGACTCTGTCCCACGTGCCATTTTCAGGGATCCTAAACCTAAAAACAGGGAAACATGTTCCCTAATTTCTAGGGTTTGTCTTCAGCAGTCAGATGACCACATGGGAGGCTTCATCAAATTCGACTTATTGAGGTTGCAAGTTGTCAAATAATGCTTTAAATTCTTAGATAAGGTTGTTGTAATCATGATAAGGAGTTACACTCCTAGTTGTATTAGGTCACTAGCACTCCTAGTTAACAGCTAGTTCTAATTAATGGTTTGTTTTATGGTTAGAATAGGTGTCACTGATGGAAAATTCGAACTCTCTTGATGATGGATTATGGAATCCTAATTGTAAATGATTTATATAGAGCAAGAGGTCGAATTAGCAAAGGGTTGGAGACTTTTTGGCTCAGCTGCTGCTTTATGCTATGAACTATAAGCAGTAATGCAGAGAGGTTTTCTTGAACAGATCTGAGTTCTCATGGAGTTAATCCTTTCTTGATCTATATGTTATTTTGATAAATTGTAGTAGATCTTATTGTTAATACTCAGAATTCATAATCTAATGCTCTGACTTCCTTTAACAATAAGATGTCTGTGTTTTATATTTGAACCACCAACACTAGATTACATTGTTATTGTTCAGAATTCACAACCATGTGCTCTGATTTATTTTAGTGATGGAATGATTGTGTTGAGAAATAGATCTAATTTGCTATTACTCAGAATTCATAATCTTATGCTCTGACTTCCTTTAGTAATGAGATGAATGTGTCTTTCCATAATCTTGTGAGTAAATCACCTTTGAACTATCAGCAGTAGATTTCATTACTATTACTCAGAATTCATAATCCTATGCTCTGACTTCCTTTAGTAATGGAATTATTGTGATGACCTATTTCCTTGAGTGAATTATAATTGTTTGAAAACCCCATTTGCCTCAACTTTCATGTCAAGAAACCTTGCCACTGAATTTATTGACTTGTTGACTCCATAGCCCAATGGTAGCAAGCCTTCATATTTTCAACCTACAAACACACAAACCCAAGATAGAGTTAGCCATCTATATTATCATCAATCAATATCATTAATCCTTTGAGAGATCCCTCTCAGGCTGAGGAGGCTAAGCCTTAGCTAAAAGATTGGTTTGAAATAGTTACACTAAGATAGTCTGATCAATAGCCTATCAGGGACCTATTTTGGTGATAACACTACCCAAGGTTGAAAACCAAAACTAGTGTCGTTAACGAATGAAAAATCCTTCTTCACTCATATTACCAAGACCACTCCACCAACAACGGAGAGAAATACGAGACAACATCGGACTGTAATTGAAGGTAGCCCGCCTTATCTTACAAATCATTTTGGCATTCTGTGTACTGGGGGTCCCTTCAGGGGCTCAGGTTTCCTGCCCACACAACATGTTGTCTACAACTATGTCCCCCCTGGTAATGTCTATGATTTGAGGTAACTCTAGTGGCAAAAACATCTAGGTACTTACACAAGGTGACTGGGACGGGTTGTCCTAGTACCTAACATGGACAGATCTACTCTATCTTCAATTTTTGGGAGGGTGCTCGTCTTCATGAGAGTACTTGGCCCCCCAATCTGAGGTTTAGTCGAAGCTCTAGAGTTACCGTAACCGTACATTTGGCCATCCTTCTCTGTTATTCATTGAGATACTAGGTTTCAGCTCTAGTGATTGGTGCTTATCAGACGAGGTACTTTCCCTCTATTTGGTGATTGATATATTTAGTGTATTGTTTATTTTTAGGTGCCACCATGGTCTGAGTCGGGGGCACCTAACTCTCTGCCTTTTTTGGCAATGTTGGATATTCCTGACTTATACATGCTGACAAACAACCCCATCTACCACAACTTAGAATGGTCGCCGATCCCGCATAAAATACCAACAGACGTCCCAAATTTCAATGGAAAGCAAGGGGAGGATCCAGGCACCCATATCACCACCTATCATCTCTGGTGTGTTTCTAACTCTATGGTGGATGATAGTGTCCGGTTACGTCTTTTTTCCCGTACCCTCACTGGCAATGCCACAAAATTGTATATTGAGTTACCACGCGCATCAGTAAATACCTTTGATGCTTTAGCTATGAAGTTCCTAAAGCACTTCCAGTTACCAATCTGCTATGAGATTGGGACAGAGCTCCTCACTTCATTTCGTCAGGATACCACCACCCACATCTCCGATCATATTCATGAATGGAGACATAGGCGGAGGTTAGTCAAAGCTCCCATCCCATAATTTATCTTAACAAACTGGTTCTGTAGGTCCTTACTCCTGCAAATCGCTAGAGATGTCGCTTTAGGTGGTACGGTCACAGAAGACCAATCCATACGTCATACCCAGAACTTAGATTTGATATATTGATAGTCTGGGACTTCCGCGATGTTTTTCCTTGGTCTTATGAGGAAATGCATGGCATAGACCCTTCTAATGTCAAGCATGAGATCAAGAAAGATTGAGCATTCTTTTTATGGTGTTTTTCTTTCTCGTTAATCCGAAAAACCTCGAGTCTCCTTCTTTGGGCTCGTTAAACTACTACAATGAAGAATAGAATAGAGCACTTTTTGAGATATTTTATTGCTCTTTAAAAAATATAAACATCTCCAGGTTTTTATCATTGAGCTCGTTAAATCTATGCAACGATAGTCAGAGCACTTTTGTGATATTTTATTTCTCTTTACAAAATATAAACATCTCCGAGTTTTCATCATTACGCTCGCTAAATACATGCAACGATGCTCTGAGCAACTCTTTTTTGATCTTTTTCCAGCTCATAAACTGAAAAATACCAAAGGAGCATTCTTTTAAGGCACTTTTTTCTAGCTCTTTAAATGGAAAAAATCCCGAGCTATGTCTTGCTGCTCGTTAAACTTGCTAAAGATGACTCGAGCTATGTCTTATCGTTAAACTTGCTAAAGATGACCTGAGCTATGTCTTGCTGCTCGTTAAACTTGCTAAAGATGACCCGAGCATTCTTTTAGGTACTTTTCTCACTCGTTAAACTAAAAAACCCCGAGTTTTTGTTAGTGGGATTGTTAAAAATAGACGGTAGCAGCCAGAGCACTTTCTTTTTTGGGACAGTTTCTCATTCTTAAATCAAAAAATCCCCAAGTTTTTCCCCTCCTTCGAGCTCATAAAAATATGAAGAAGGGATGAGCTTTTCTTTTCCCTCTTTTTCTCGCTCATTAAACTGAAAAAGATACCCTGAGTTTTCTTCATCTAACTCATTAAAAATATTGATGAAGGTATTGAGTTTGTCGTCACGTGACTCATTAAAAATTCACGATGAAACACGAGTTTAGTCCGTCGCCTCGTACTCGTAACAAAATGAGGTCGACATCTATTGGGAAAAGGTTTCTCTTTATCCGGGTTCAATACATTAAAAGATGGAAAAGTAACTAATCCGAGTATACTATTAACCTTTTGTCGCACCCGGTTAACAACTATGACAAAGAGACCATCATGGAGTCTCACTTTATGATATTTTTAGACTCTCTAAACATGAAAAGACCACAGAGTTGTCTAGTCTGGACTCTTTAAATTACACAGACAAGATATAGAGTCATTATTTTTACGATACTTTTCAGACTCTTAAAACATGAAAAAATCGACGAGTTTGCCTGTCTGGACTCATTAAACTAATCAGATAGGGCAAAGAGTCGTTCTTTTTTGTGATCCTTTTCAAACTCTTTAAACATGAAAATATCGATGAGTTTACCCGTTTGGACTCATTAAATTAATTAGACAGGGAAAGTGGACAATACAACTGTATTCCGTATTAGAAAGCGTGGTTTGGCAACAATCGTTCCCTTGAACATGGCACTCCCTCAGATAAACCTTCATTTTGATGGCCTCAATATGAACCCTACCAACCCATGAGTTTTAGCTTATATGCCCTAATGTAATTGCATCTCCGTATCCTAACACTCTGTAGTGTTCATGAGTCTAGTGTTGTCTGGTTAAAACCATTGTTGTGCCTTCTATTGTTCAAGGGTTCCCATTTGTTTCCTCTATCAACCAATCATACATATCCTTTCATCATGCCCTTTGTTGTCTAGACCCAAATGCTCAAAAGATTCCTAAAAAAAAAAATCACTCTTGTCCGGTTTCGTGTCGACTGATGTAGGACACGTCATTGCCTACCTTTTGACAGGTTTCTTCCTATCGAATTCAACACTCTATCTAGGAAGATAACCCAGAAACACATTCAATGCCTTGGTACTTGCAGATATTAGTGGCAGGTTACCTTATGTTTGATCAGGGGTTTTCATTATTGGCTCCTGGTTAAGCGATTCTACGGGTGTTCAACGACAAAGAAATCTTTCACACTCGCTAGTTTGTACTGTGCATCTTGGAGACCATCACCATTATCGGTGGCCTTCCTCGCATATGTTAACGGTCTCCATTATTGACTGGTAGTCAGATGATTTCGTGCATGTTCAACTTCAACACATCTTATCACATGTACCGATCTATGCTGTTCGGTGAAGCGGAAATCAAGACCTTAGGTAGAGGCTTGCATCATTCAACCTTGTTTCCTATCCCAAGCTGCGGATATTGTTCTTTGGAGACAGCTATTTCAGGATGATCTATTATGACACTGGATCCGCTCTGTGCTTATCGGCGGCCAACATTGTTATATCTCAGAAGAGAAAATTACTCTGACATAGCTACTGAGCATGGGAATGCCCGACTCATGACATGATTTTAGCAGTTTATATATATGTATGTTGTTGTATCAGGTTTTCCCTTGCTGCCCGAAGCTTCTCTCTCACTAAAAAATTTGATAGAAAATTACAGTTGTAGTAAATTATTTCGGCCATCGTCTCTGCCTCTGATCTCACAATTTAGGGGGCATCCGTTATAGGACAAAATGACCTCCTCATCAACTTAGAAGTGAAAGATAACATGACTGAAGCAAAGACCACAATTGCATGCCTTGGATCCACACTAACGCTGGTTTTGCACTGCTAACCTTCTTTATAAAGCTTGTTACCAAGCATAGAGGAGCGTTAGTCACCCTGCTAACTCAAGTTGTTAGAATAGGGGGAGCATTAGTGAAACTAAGAGATGTTCAATGGGTCAAGCCAAAGAATCTGCTCACAAATATCTAGATATTTATCCCTAAATTTGCTCAAGAAAAGCAAGGAAAGTCCCCAAAATCGAATTATTTGGGGAAATTCCAATCCGAGAATGAAGGCAAATGGGAAAAAGCTTGAAAACAAGGCAGGTTCATGGCTTTTGCCCTAATGAAATCTAGGAGGATCTTGGCAGCCCTAACTTTATTGCTACATAAGAAATGAGAGGGCCATTGTGAAAGGGGTCGGAGCATTTGAAAGGATAGCCCATTAAGCTGTTGTGAACTGTCATACACCTGAAGAAGTGAGCTAAAAGATAGAGAGAGAGAGAGAGAGAGAGAGAGAGAGAGAGAGAGGAAGAAGGGGCAAGGGAAGGCTGATACAACGGATGGTTGTAATCACTCTTCCATTATAAATACAGAACCGCAGTTGTGTTCCCTACTCCATAGTGTTGGTAACATTGTTCATTGAGTTGTTCATTTCGATACTTGTCGAGTTGAGTAGTTTAAGTTGTATACAAGTATATATTCATTGTGCATTCTTATATTAGTTTTCTGGATTGTATGTTGTGATTTTGTTTGCCTTTCGTTTGTGCAGGAATTGTCTTGGAGCCAGCTTTGGAGGAGTTCTTCTTGGCTGCATTGAGATCTCCAAACAAATCTAGAAGGCGATTTGAGGTAAACACTATTTCCATACTTGGGTAACTGATATTTGATAGATGAACATGTGTATAACTTGGTAGCTTCTGCAGATAATCTTACAATCTGTCAAAGGTCCCGACAAGGCCTTTGAGGGTAGTTTTCATTCTCCATACACTGTGCATTTTACCCCATAGCAAAGGGGGTTAGGGTTGGACCCTAACACCATTCACCAGCATCCCTAAGCCACTTTCCACCTCACCAAAAGAGATTAGATTGCACACTTTCGCATAAAAAAAGGACAAAAAGAAAAACATATTTGTTTTATTCATTTATATGCATAGTAGTAGAATGATTGATGTTTTGAATTTGCATGCTTAGGACAGTAGGATTGCCCACATGTTAACTTAGCATTCCTTTGAAGCATAGCCTCTTAGCAGTTAGTTAGAAAATTGTGTGTTTTTAGAATTTGATTTCAGTCTCTTTCCTTACTGCAGTAAAAAAGCTTTCTCTTAGAGTAGATTTCTCTTTCCCTCATTAGCAATCAAGCTTCTTCTAAATCCATAGAAGTATGGATTGAAAAACCCTAGTGGTATATCACCAGCTCAACAGTGACAAAGAGCAAACCCATCACTTTTACTTGTGTATACAACACTATCACCTTCAAGTTTGTACGAACCCCGGGTTGATAAAGTAAAGTTGGTAGCCCCAGGAGTTGCAACACTCTTGCTGCAATACTAGTGCTCATCAATATGCTAAAGATTAATCTAATGAAACAACATATTTAAAGGGAAATATTTATGTGTGCATGTGTATGAGATTGGTGTCATTATTTTTCTTATGTTGTTATCTTTTATGTACATGTTAAAATTGCAACAATGCTTTAATTGAGTTTATCTACTAAAGTAATTAATTTATAGAAAGGAATTTAGTAGAAAATAATTAGCCAGAAGCTAGGGTAAGAAATTAACATGGTATCAAAATTGTCTCTCTAAGGGGGCAATTTATGAAGTACTTCACATATGCATAGAAGCCAAAAATCATACAAGAGTTGTAGGGTTAGTGTAGGACCAACCTTTTGAGGAAATAATAATACTAAGAAGGTAAGAAGAAATGAGGTGATGGTTATATAGTAGAAGGCAATGATAAAAGGAATCATACGTGGCCATATGTAGTACAACAACATAGGTGACAATAGATGCAAAACATTGTAGTTTCAATGTCATACACGAGATATGATGTTGTACAAAACACAACCAAAAGTAAGCAATCACACAGGAGATGATGTAGCACATGGGTATAGAAAATAGTCACCAAATTCATCCATATAGTTACATGTGATTGTATGGTATTGTGTCTAACAAGTGACAGGGAATCGTTCTAGCTCGAATTAGGAGGAACGTTGGAAGCCAATGATGTGCTATTTGTATCAAGACTGAATAATAACTTTCTCTCAATCTTAGTGATGGAGGGTAAAGGATATGAAGTAATGTTCAGGAGTAGGAAAGTGCTCATTCATCCAAAGGATATTAGCCCAAACATAGTAGTGTCCATTCGGGTTAGAGAGGGAAACTTATATAGGTTGAAGGAAAAACTTGTTTAGGCTTTGGTACGTGACAATGAAAACCTGTGCAGGTTGTGGTAGAAGAAAATGGGACACTTTGCATCATAGGGCATTGCTAATATTGATAGAGAGTGTCCCTAGTGTCCCAATGTTTAGTGTTGAGCAGTATGGTGTTTATAGAGGGTGTGTACTTAGTAAGAATGTTAAGGATGCTTTTTCTTCTAGTGAGATTATGTCTGAGGGGATTTTGGTTCTAAGTCACTTAGATGTGTGTGGATTGATGTCAATGGAATCAATGCAAGGAGAATTATACTATGTCAATATTATTGATAAATATTCCAAGAAAACTTAGATCTTCTTCATGAAGACCAAGGATGGGGTCTTTAGTGGATTTTAGGATTTCGAGACTTAGGCTGAGAACCAGAAAAGCATGAAAAACCAAGTTATTGAGGTCAAATAATGGGGAAGAGTACACCTCCAATGACTTCAAGGATTTCTGCAAGGAGGTAGGGATCAAGAGGGATATGACAATTTTGTGCAACCCTCAATAGATTGGACTTGTGAAGAGAAAGAATTGATCCATAATCGATTTTGCCAAGGAAATGATACGTGACCAAGATCCATATTTTTGGGGAAAAGGCATGCAACACTATAGTATATGTGTAAAACATGAGTCCTCAGAGGATATTGGGGGAAAATACTCTTAAGGAGGAATTCATAGGAGTGGAGCAATAGATAGTACATTTAAGGATCATTGGTTTCCCAGAATACATCCATGTGTTTGTGGAGAAGAGAACAAAGATGGAGCCTTACATGATCTTCATATCAACACAGAGGATGACAGTTTTGAGTAGAGATGTTAAGTTAGGGGGGAACTTGGCATCTAGGAAGTCTCATGAGTTGCCACCAGTAGTCAGAGAGGATGAAGAGCATGAAACTCCTAAGGGAGAACAACATGTAGAGACTTCCACTTTAGGGATTCACACTTTATTTCCTTTTATAAATTCTAGTTAATTTCTCTTTTTCTAATAAATATATTCTCCACATTTTTTTTTATTTTATGAATTTCATTTGATTCTTCTTTTCCCAGTCTTTCCGTAGATCTCACGTCAGATCGAAAATTTCTTGAGACTTATATTTATTTTATGAATTACAGAATTTAATTTAATTTAATTTCAAGAATTTGGCATTCAATCTCATCTCGTGATTTCTTCACATGGGAGAATCGCCGTACACAGCATTTTCTAATAGCGGAAGACTAACCGACTTTTCATTTTATAAAATGGAGAAGATAAAAGTGGGGAACGTTAATAAGGAATATTGGAAATCCAAGTTGGAGTGTATTTAATAGTTGGCAATGTGAGGAGACCACAAGAGCATAAGGAAGCGATACGAATATATTGGATGTCTAACCATGCATCAACGACTGGTATAATGTGTTTCATAATTATTGTATGTCGAATATATTGCAAAAAATATATATAAAAATTTACATTTGCATTAATTACCTTATAACCTTTTAAAATGAATAAAGTATTATTAAAAATATCATTTAAACAATATAAAATAATAATTTAACTAACCATCATTTCACTAACTTGAAAAAAATATCGTTAAAATCTAGATTAAAATTTATGTAATATAAGTGGTGTAAATTAATAATTTAGCTAATCATTTCCTCCATATTTCTCAAAGTGGAATGTTTCATTCACTAAGATAATTTAATGAAATTCTTTAAATTATATTTTAAATCATACTTCCATATATTTCAAAGTGGAACATTGCATTCAATAGGAGAATTTGGGGAAATTTTAAATAATGTATAATAGTAATTTTGTTTACCATTACATCACAATATTGCATGACAATTAGGTCTATTTAAAAGATTGTGATTTCAAGTATTTAATGATCAAGATGCTCATGATGAACAAAGTTGATACCATTTATAACTTTTGAATAAGAACATTTCATTTTGTGCCAAGTTTGGTGGGAATTCTATCAAGTTAGTGGGAATTATATCAATGGATTTTGAGTCTAGTCCACAAGAATATTTACCAAAATTGTCATCGTTGAAGTTCGTCTATGATCTCAACCATTTAACAATATAAATTTTCACATGAAAAATATAACGAGTGCAATTAAAAGTGAGATTTTGGAATCAAAATTAAAATGTGATTAATAATAAATTAGTATAAATATATTAAGGAATGTGGTTAGTAACTATAGTTAATATATATTAATTGATATTATTTTTTATATGATATAATTTTATATGTTATTTGAGAATTTATATGGTAATTTTATAATTGTATTACTTTAAAAATTGAAATTGAATATAAATTTAAAAATGTAAAATAATTAAATAAAGATTCGAAAATACAAAATAATTAAATAGACCAAAATATATAACATTTAAAATTTTTGAATTTAACAAAAAAAAAATTCCAAAATATTCAACATGAATTTAACATGACACTTAAGCACATTGCACCTGCACTTTCTTACTTTTTACTTGTAGTTGAAAACCTCTATTTGACAATGGAAATAATTCACCATTTAGATATTTGTATTGTTGGCTTGAAAAGCTTGCACAATCTTTAATAAACATTGAAAGAATAGACTCAAACTAAATGCGCTTAAGCTTGCCAAAAGTTCAATAAATATGCCATTGCAAAGAAAAACCTAAAAGAAAACCATATTCAAACTTCGTTGCTTTGACCTTAGAAGGATAGATGGCAAGGGGTTGATCTTGCACAACGCAGAGAGTTATAACAACCTCGGTCGCAATCTGAATACAACGCAAGAACGGGGAACAAATTGCCCTAGTTATATTCTACCCCTGCGTTCTCAAGGTTTCACCCATCTCTCGAGCATCTATTTTGCCATCGTCATCCAATGGAGGATCCCAGGGCCTCTGTGTCAAGCGAATCCACTCCGGATCGTAATTGTCCATCCTTTCTCCGTGCCTCATCACGAATAAATTCAGCACAAATGGCCCTTTCTTGCTACTAGATCCATGTTGCGAATCACAATAATACGTGAAACAAGAGAAAATTTTGAAAATATCTGCGTTCATTTAGGGATTCGAACCCTGAACTCCCCTTGCTTGATATTGTACTCACTGCATGAAGGAGTTTTCTTGATATTGTACTTGCTGCAGGCAGGAGATTGAAATTTGAGAGTAAGACTCTAAAAGACATTATAAATGATTCAAGACATCTGCCACTCGAAGCACTTACATTGCAGAAAAGCCTTCACACTCAGAATAAATTCGTGTTCGGGTGAAAGAAGTACAGTTGGTCTGAAGAGAGTGGAAGAGGTTGTGAAGCATGCGAAGGAGATGCCACAAGTTAATTTCTTGGTTTATTAATGGTACTGTAATTTAGTCTTTTCCTATCATGTGATGCGACAAGTTAATCCCCGATAAATAATCATGTGGTTCTATGATGTTTCATGCTGGAGTCAGCAGTATGAGCTCAAGTCGGCAAAGTACAAGTCTACAATCATGACTTAATAATACTATAGTGAATCCAACCAATCACAGCCTAAAAAAATAGATTTAAAATAATCCAGTAAATAAATTATTTTTTAATTATAAGGTTAACATTACAGATGGGGCTTTAATGTTTTGGTCCAATTAAAATAAGTTCGGTCAACGCATTTTTTGAATGTGTTATATCCTACAGCGACAGGAATAATAACGAAGTTATTTTGGTGTAATATTATATAATTAATGGAACGTTCACCCATACAATACAATCAAACATGATGGAGATGGTACTAATGAGAAATACAACTTTTACATGGACCACCACCTTCAATTTGTCGATTATTTGGAGAACTCACTAATGGAGGACATTTTGGTTACCATGGGTGGCACTAAAATATTGGTTTTCAAAGATTTCCAAATATAGTTATTTAGGCTTTGTTCTTTATCCATTTCCATATTTAGTGGTAGGTGGAGAGTCAACCAATTCATTGGCACAAGGTCATGTGGACTTTATTGAAGGTTAGTGGTCATGTACAACATCTCTTCCCGTCAACACATTGAGGATGAACAATGACAATCACAAGGTCCTAAGCACCTTGCTAGTGAGCAGTAATGGCTTATATAAGAGCATTAATGGTGTCACCTCGAAGGGAGTTCCTTGCCCAAAAATAGTAGGTTATGGTTGAATTTTAGTGTTGAGAGTAGACAAGACAAACATAGGGATTATTGGGTCCCAAGTGTTGGTAGGAAAATTGTGGGGTGGTGAGGTTCCACATGGTGGGGAAGCTTACAAATGAAAGAAGAAATGGGTGATAAAATCATGCAAGGGTGACATTTCTTTGGTAACTGGAGATGACATGAACGTCAGCTAGCTTGGGTTATAGGCAAAGAAGATGCTAGTAGGTAAATTCATAGGTTAAAGACTCTCTAGTAGATGATTAAATGATTGGATCTAGGAAAACCACGTGGCTTTTATGGGTTATGGGCCAATTTTTCATCAACTCACTGAGGGCTAGGTAGGGTTTATCTTCATATTTGATAAGGATGCACACAAGCTATTAAAGGAATATTTGTTTTTGGATAGGGCATATAGATGCCTTAAACAATGGTACTTGTGTTTTGATGCAAAGGATGAATTTATGAAGTTTACATGGGTAGGGATTAAATTGTCAAGCTTGTTGATCAAACATTGGTTGGACCTCTCATTGAAGGATATTTGGGATACTTTGGGTAAGTTAATTCTCTCTTATGATAGTTATAAATCCAGTAATATCAGTTTAGTAGAAAAAATATTGGTCAATTGATGTTAATCAAGGGTTATGCAAGTCCTTGGACATGGTGATAAGGAATAAGATCTACACATAGATACTTGGCTATGTGAACTTCATATTCTATTGTGTGCATTGCCATACCTATGACCATATAATCCAAGATTTTGATATCAATTTCAAAAATAAAATTTGGTCCACTAGGATGAAGGGTTATCTCCTTATATAAAGGTGAAGGAGTTCTTAGAGAAGTCATCTAACCCTGGAAATGAAGAAAGACTAGGTAGGGATTTTGTCGAGAAGGGGGGAAGAGCATATGTTACAACAATAGGATTTGGTGGTTGCGGACATCTTAATCCATTTGGGCATGGAATCTCGCTCTCAAGACGATCTGGTGGGGGACCCTCTTGACACCTTGGGATCATTAAAATTCTTGGCATCACAACTACACAATCTAGACCTTGTATGGCAACAAATGACATTTGCATCGAGTAATTCCTCTCCATCTTACTCTTAAAATTCAAATTTTGGTTTTGGACATTAGTTACTAAAGTTAGGGGTGATGTAGACATGCTTTACATTGAGAAGCTAGGGCTAGTTAACCCTAACCATATAAGACACTTGGATTTTGGTGTCAAATTACATGACAGGGCCCCCTTAATAGTAAACCTGACTAAGAATTTTGGCTTAGTGATAAGGGGTTTTTTTCTGGTGAAGAGTATTTCGAAGGGTCACATGCTTCTAGGATTCATGGGGGAGGCCATTCCTACCTTATGCCTTAGATGACCTTGTAAGAATCCCAAGTCTTAGGAGGATTAGGGCAAGACACCCAAAAGGAGCTAGGGGGTCTTGGATAGGAAAAAAGTTGACTTTGAAGAAAACATAGGAATGAGAAACTAAGGAAGTGATTCATGGTAAACAATGACTCATATATGGGCTTCTTAAAGTAGATAAAACTCTTGCTGAGTTTACCCCGTGAAGCTTATGTCTATAGACCTAGGGGGTCAGGCCAAAAACTTGACTCTCAAGCAGATGTTATATTATAATAATCCATATGTGTTGTTTATATAAAAAAATATGGGCATGGGTAGATGAAAAATTTATTGGTGGGTTGGGATTTTCTTACATTGGATGTGAACGGGTCTTCAGGAGGAATTGTCACCAACCCGTCTCTGAACTTTTCTTTAATCAACTCTTTTGTTGTGTTTTTAGGACTCTCTATAGAGGTTTGGTGTAAGAGTTTTTTGTTTACTTTGACTTTGTTGAATGTCTATGGCCTCTAAGATGATAAATGAGTTTTTTGGTTGAGGTTATTCTTGGCATAGTGGGTGAAGACGAAAAATCTAATCATTGGTGGAGACTTTAACCTTACACTTAATAGAGGGGAGGTTTATGGTTCAACTACTCACCATAAAAGGTTGCTCAATTTTTTTCTTGATCACTATGAGAAAATTAGATGGGTAGACATAAAGCCACTAGAATTGAAGCGCACATGGAAAAACGACAAAGCTAGGATGGGCAGGGTCACTGAGTACTTTGGATAGATTTCTAATAAATCTTGATTTTTAGGACAAGTTAACAAGTTTCAGGTGATGGGTGGATACCTTGCGGTTTTATGATAACTTTTCAATTTTCCTAGAACTAGGTATGGAAGACAAAAATTTGAAGGATCCATATAAGTACAATCCCTAGTATTAAAAAAAAAAAAGTGAATTCCAGGAGATAGTGAAGTCTTCTTGGAAATCCATTGATGTGCATTATGAGGATTCAACTTGCATATAATTGACAGGCTCATTAAGGTTGGTAAAAACAAATTGTTGCCTTGGGTAGCATAAAGGTTCAAGACCCAAGAGGGACATTTCAAGATAGTGGAACATAATCTGTAAGTATTATACAAGGATAATTTTGTTGGTTTGTTTGATTAATAGGTTTTATGGAAAACCAATAACTTCTGATTTTAGAAAAATAAGCTCTTCTGGGACAAGGATAAGGGTTCCCACATTAAAAGTAGAGCCACATGGATGCCTTCGAGAGACTAGAACACTAACCTTTTCCACAAATTCACAAACTTAGGAAGAGCCAAAACATTATATGATAATTGAAGGACCTAGAGGGGAACAGAGTTAGAGGATTGAAGGGACTAGTAGCTCTAGGTGATCACACTTCCTAGACATCTTCAAGGAATATGAGAGGGCCAATACCAATGAAATTTTAAAGGCGATCTATTTTTTCCCTAGAATGTTTGAGGAAGTGGAAAATGAGGACATTTTTTTATTAGTTACAATGGAGGAGTTGTCGAGGGTACTCTAGTGCTTTCAAAAGGACAAGTGTCTTAGTCTAGATGGGTGGCTTACTGAATTTTATTTGGATTTATTTGAATTGTTGGGGGAGAACCTTTTAAAATTTTTGGATGTATCGGTTGATAGGTAAGGTCCTTAGAAGTCTTAGCCTAACCTGAATTTACTTAATAATAAATTAGACCATCCAAAAAAGCTAGATGGCTATAGGTCATGTAAATGTGTCTATAAGATCGTGTCTAAATTTATTGTGATGAAGTTATTGTTGGTTTTCAGATATGAGTTATAGATTCAATCCCTTCCACATTTATTGTCAATCCGGGTTTTGTTAATTGTTTCAAGGTTATCATGAAAAGTTTTGTAATTTTCTTTTTTGATAATGAGAATGAGCATTTCCTTGATCCAGCATTGATTTCACTCTTAGGGCTAAATCTCTTGGGTTAGGGTCCAACCCTAATAGCAAAGGTTCCTCTTCTTGTATTTATATGCTTAGTTTGATTTCATAGATTAAAGGTTGAATTGTCTTTAGAATTATTTCATTGCATGTAGTGTAGATCTGATTAGTTTTCTTATTAGTTTGCTTCCATTTGTGCTTTACTTTAATACTAGTTTAGAAGAGATAAAGGAACATAAAAAAGCTATCAATAGGAGGTTTTGGTATCACTCCTTGTAGAAATTTCACCGTATATTAAACTGATTATGCAATGTACTAAAGGAAAATACTTAATCTACTTCTACAATCAAACTTGCATAAGCTTAATCGATTTTGAGCAAGATCAAACAGAACACGTATAAAAAAGAAGAAGATTGAATCACACATGAAACACAGAAGAATACTCTAGGGAAAGCCTCAGCTAAAAACCCCACTATCTGTATTATCATACAAGTGGAAATATGTTCAGATTACACAAAGCTTCAGCTCACAAGTGATCCGAACTAGATCCATAAATGACTATCATAGAACCATGATTAAATCAGGTCGAACAAATCTCGAATGAAATCCAAAACAGCAATCGAAAACACCCTGAACCGGTGGCCATGGCAGCGAGCGTGAAATGACGAGGACCTCGGTCAAAGCGCACTGACCGAGGCCCATGGAGACTGCGCAGGAGGTTGATGTAGCCCCTGGGAGCCCCAGAATGGGAAAAGGACCTGATTTTCGTGCATCGCTGGGCAAACAGGGCTGAAATTGTAGGGCTAAGCACTCAATCATGTTGGGAGCCAGAGGACCGTGGGCGGAAAACCGAAAAGCGCCATCGTACAAAGGTGGGACCCACGACCTAGAAACCGGCGGTTTTACCCGAGGTGCCCTTGAACAGTAAGAGGTTTTGGAAAAAGTAGAGCGAGCACACTCAGCGATCGACGCATGGCAGTGGAGGTGAGAGAAAAACCACTGTGATTGTGCGTTATCGGTCAAGCGAGTCAACCGCACTTGACGTGTGAATGACGTTGGATCTAGAGGAGCCCAGATCGGACGACTGAGATTGCACCCGATAGACAGAGTGGAACTGACAGGGAATTAAGCAGAGTTCTAAAGAGATTTGGAATTCGTTGACCGCCACGGTGGAGAAGGAAATGAATCAACAAACAGGCTGGTGCTATTTTAGTGAAGACACGTGGCTACTTCTCAAGCGATCATGCTGACGCCGAATAGGGAATTCCAAGCACACAGGAGACAGGCGAATCGACGCAGGCGGGAGAGGAACCGAACAGGCATGGAGGTCAAATGGTTAAAGCCACGAATAGAGACAGGGAATAGGATTTGAAGAGATTTAGAGCGAAGAGTCGAAGCGACCAAGAGAAATAGTGACAGTAAACCCTGAGAGGAGGACTGAGCACAGAGAGCAGTAAAGCCAAGCAGAGGAGACTGGGGGCCAAGCTGACCACAGGCAGCATCGAGCACCAGAGAGCTTGAAGATTCAAGCCTTCCCATAAAGGAATCTATCCGAATTGAGCATCACAGTTGGCTCTTTCCAGTATAGACCGAGGGTCACAGAGCTGGTAGGATGAACAAGAGTCTGTGTACTCCAAGTGGCTTGGGGAATCCATGAACCACCCTGCCAAGCAAAATCTGCTTCAGGAGAACACATATTGAGTCCCTGTATTGTAATTTCTATGCTCAAAGACATAATAAAACAAGGCCACCACTGAAGCTGGACCAGAGATGTAGCCCTGGAGAATAGGGTGAACTCTTTATTAAAAACTACTTGTGTCTTTGTGTTGCTTACTTTCTTGTTTAATAAATCTTCAGTTGAGGTCACTCATAGGGTGATTATCAGATCAAGTGGTATCAAAGATCTAGGCTGTAAGGTTGGACAAGCTTGTGTTGGTTTAGCTGTGAATGATCACTAGATCAAAGCTCAAATTAGGAGAAGGAGAGTTGGTGGAAAATAATCCTGAAATTGGGAGAGCCTATTCTCGAAATGCAATGTCAGAAGAAGGTTCTATAGGGCCAGACCCTCAATTCATAGAAAGTTTCCTAACTATAAAGTCCATGGTAGAAGAAATGTATAGGGACTTTAGAAAGCATAAGGGTGAAGATTCATTAGGCTCTAAGCAAGATAAAGAAGAAGATGAATCTCATTCCCATGACCACTCCAAAGGAAAGGGGAAAGAAGAAAGCTTCCCTACACCTCCTAGTAGCCTTGTGCATAGTAAGGAAGCATCTTTGATTAAGTTAGATGTTAAATTTGATTTGCCTATATATGATGGAGAGCTAAATGTTGAAAAGTTGGACTATTGGATTAGACAAATTGATGTGTATTGCAGAGTGCAAAATATAGACTCAAACAAGAGCAAGATTCAGTTGGCAAGCCTATGCCTAGGAGACACTGCCTTGGTTTGGTGGGAAGGCAGAACCCAAGCTGATATGAGGAAGCATGGTAAGGCCATCTCTATTTAGAGTGACTTTGTTACTGCAGTCAAAAAGCAGTTCTATCCATTGGCCTACATGCAACAAGCCATGATGAGTTGGCAAACGCTTCGGTAGCTGAAAGGGCAAAGTGTACAAGGGTATACTCAAGAGTTCAGAAAGAGAGCATTGATGTTGGGAATTTCATTAGACTCACCAGAAACTCTTTTGAAGTACATTGGGGGTCTACACAGCTACATGAGGCATACCATCCTCATGTTTAATCCCACTAGTATAGATGAGGTATCTATACAAGCTACTCATCTAGAAGCTAGAGTAAAGAATGGAAATCCAGAAGTTGGGGGACCATCCTAACCCACTCTAAGCAAGAGCAAGGAGAAAAGAAAGTAGAAGTGGAAAGCAAGGAAGGCTAACACTGCACAGAAAGGCAAAGCTTCATGCACTCACTATAAAAAGGAGGGGCATGATGATGAGCACTGTTGGATTCT
>APFE031126142.1:0-10444 GCA_000404065.3 Pinus taeda | reverse complement strand
TAGGACCAACTGAGCTTATCGAATGCTTTGGAGAGATCTAGCTTCAGAATCATACCTAGTGTTTTTAGAATCTTGAGGGAGTGGATCACCTCATGGGAGAGAATAACACCATCGAAAATATGGCACCCTTCTACATAGCCTGTCTGCTTTGGCGAAATGAGGAGAGGGAGAAGAGGTTTGAGCCTGTTTTCCACGACTTTAGAGATTAGCTTGTATATTACATTACATAACGCAGTTGGCCTATATTTTTCGGGTGTATTGGAATCTTCCACTTTGAGAACAAGTGCTAAAAAGGTCGTGTTTAGGGAAGGAAGGACCCAATGCATCGATCTTGATTCATCCAACAGCTCCTAGACCTCTTCCCTGATTTGCTCCCAGAAAGCATGGAAGAAATTGGCTGTGAATCCGTCAGGGCCTGGCGCTTTACCATCTTTAAGCTGGGCCATAGCTTCCTCCACTTCTTACAATGAAATAGGCTAGAGAAGCATGTTGTTGTGATCCTCATTGATGATTTTAGGAATGTGCTGCATGATAGTTTGTATGGCTTGATTTCTGCAGCCCGGGGGCTCCTTAAGTATATTCTGAAAGTGATCTTGGAATACCTGTACCACTTCTTCATGAGCCTCCAAACGCTCTCCTTGCTGGTTGTTGATGAAAGCAATGTTGTTATGCATTCTCATTTGGATGGTTGACCTGTGAAAGAATTTAGTATTTTTCTCCCCTTCCTTAAGCCATCTGATCCTGGATTTTTGTCACGAGAGAGTCTCTTCTTGCTTACGTCGTATTTCAATCTAAGTAAGGAGGATTAGTGCATATCCTCCATTCTTCCCTCAGAGATGATACATTGTTGCAGAGTGTTCATTTGCTGCTCGAGTGCTTTTCTTTGATAAAATATGTTACCAAACTAAGTGCGATTCCAAGATTTTAGCACTTGCTTTAGGTACTTTAGCTTTTGTTGAAATTGATACATTTTGGCACCTGCGGGGGGGTAAAGGATTTCCAAGCAGCAATGACCACTTCTTTGAAGTTAGGATGAGAGAACCAGAAGGCTTCGAATTGGAAAGGTCTGTTGCTCTTCAATTCCGGACGCGATCACTGTAGCATAATGGGCTAGTGATCTGAGCCCACATGAGGCATGATGGATGCATGGAAGTCTCCGTCCAGGTGAATGGCGTTATCCGACAAAAGGAATCGATCCAATCTGGAAGCAATATGTTGTGGTTCCCTTCGTTTACTGGTCCATGTAGACATACCATTTGATGTTTAAAGATCCATTAGCTGATTTTCGCGAATGAAGTCCTTAAAGCCAATGCTATCCCCTTCCAGTTTTGCTTGTCCACCTGATTTTTCCTCTAGCGCTGTGATGATATTGAAGTCATTGCCACTTATCCAAAGGGGATGGCTTCTGTTAAAGTTAAGAGTTGTAAGAGTCTGCAATAGATCCAACTTTTTTGGCATATCTTGAGGAAAATACACATTAGTAAGAAGACCATGGGTATTGGTCCTAATGAGATGGAAAGTAGTTTGAATGAAGAAGTGAGAGGCATGAAAATCTTGTAGGGAGAGGATTTGTGGATTCCACAAGTTTGCGAGCCCTCCAGAAGCTCCGCAGGCATCCACAGAGACTGAACGAGATCCTGTCCATATTTTATTCAGAACTTTCTGCGTTACAGCATTGTTGCTTTTTGTTTCCTGTAGAAAGACTATAGAAGGCTTTTCTTGCAGGATCATCTTTTTTAACATACCGTGTTTTGCAGGACTGTTCAGCCCTCGCACATTCCAGGAGATTAACTTCATGAGGAACCATGGGAAAGATTTTTGTAGTATTTGGTCATCTTGGGGAACCTCCCAGAGTCCACCAGCATTTCACTAATTATAATAGTCCTTTGCAAGTTCGTTTTGCGTCCTCGTCTTTTCGAGTCTTTCAATATTACTTTGCCATGCCAAGGACTACCTTCCTGAATGCCAAGATATTTGTTTTGCTAAGCTCTTGCTAAAACTACCTCAAGTTTTTCGATCTCCCGAGAGTGAATTTCATTGAAGTTTTTCTATCGACATGCCTATTCCAGTTTGAGAATGTCGAGGCCTCCCAGATCTACACTTTCTGGTTCCTCCTCCATGTGTGTTGGATTGTGTTGTTCCTCCTCATCTGACCTTTGATCATTACTATTAGCTAAATATGCATCTATCTCCATGGTAGAAGTTTGAAGGGATGTATTTGAAATTTGAGTTTTGTCCATGAAGGTGGAGACAGGGGAGCTGACTAGATCTGGTTTAGAGGGCAAGACTGAAGGATTCGGGGGAGGTGGAAGAGTAGAAGGGGAAGAATTTGAAGGTGGGATGAATGTGTGATCCTCCAAGATGGGATTCGAGGACAGGGTTTCAAAGCTATTCCATGTTTCAGGTTTCTTGGGATCAATAGGAGCAACTGGAGGTTTCTTGGCGTGCTTTCTGCGACTGGAGACCCTCGTATATCCCTCAGCATCTTTGCTTTCCTTAGTTGCAGGAGCTTTCAGCTGAAGGTTCAGAGGGCAATCTCTATAGAGATGACAATGTTCATGGCACTTTCTGCAACGAAAGGAATATGCTCATAGTCTATTATTTGGTTCCATTCATAATCATCATGAAATAGACTTACCAAATCCGTGAGTTCTTTTGCTAGATGCATGTGTACATAGATCCTGGCATAGGATGTATATCTTCGGTTTTTGGTCTCCTCAGCAACTTTGATGAAGACTCCCAGGCGGTTACCAATGTCTTTTAAGGTCTCGTCATTCCAGTATTCCGAGGGAAGCGAATACATGCGTATCCATACCAGAGCCTAGTTGAAGTCTTCTTTCTCTGGATTGAACCGCGCTTTCCAATCTCAAAGATACAGGCCTACTGAGTTCCTTCGAAATGTGAGTTTTGTCTTCCAGACAGTTGAAGATAGCAGTGAAGAAACCTTTGGGTCCAAGTTGTAGGGTGACTTGTCCTTTAGGCTTCCATTTGGAGGCAATCCATCCATGCAAGGCCTTTTCAGTTGGCCAAAAGCCAAGGATTTTTCCTATGAGTGCATGATCACTCATGTATTGGATTTCTTTGTTAATCCTTTCACTGGGGAGATCGATTTTGATACTCTCTGCAGATCTAGGAATGCATGTTGCAGAGGACATTTTTGGCTTTGACAAAGAGGCACTCGAAACTATACTTTTGTCTCTTCCTGCTGCATGGCCTGCAACTACATTTTCTTCACTGTCAGTGACTGGATCGGTGCGGAGGGCATCATTTGGGATAGAGCCAAAATTGGATGCAACTCCTGCGGTTGCAGACATATGAGCGTGAGGACCTGATAGGGGAGGGGGGGCAGAGCCCACCCCTTTGGACGGCGAGGTCATGTGAAGGAGATCAGCAGTGAGGGTGTGCTAAAGAGCTAAGGGCACAAAGGAGATAGGCTGTCTGTATGATTAGGAACCCTAACCAGGGCTGCATCCCACCTCTGAAGCACCTGCATTATCTGTAACAGCTCTGTATGATTTCTCCGTTCATGATATAGATGTTATATCATATAAGAATATAAATATAAAACATGAAATCATATATCATTAGACTATAACATAAATTAAAGCATTAGGATGATAACATCATGAACAAGATAGAGATTCTTTATTTACGACTGCAAAAGAATGTGGAATAATACAACCTGATTCGTCGATGGCTCCAAGAGAAACCTTCCTCTAAATCCGTCCAATCCAAGCCTCAACAATTCTCTTTCAAATGCATACACATGGATGCCATATAAAGGATATGGACATCTCTATGAGGAAATTGGGGTTTCCTATAACTGAGAGTGTAGGAGGAATAGGGATAAATCAAAATTGACAAGGGACTAATTGGATATAATGTAAATATCCTATCTTTCTCCCACCCTTAGGACTTCCCCATGAGGTGTATTTATATCACGTCAAAAAAAATTCAGTTCAGATGCAGTTAGGCCACGAACTCCTCTAGGTAGGCTTCCATTGTAACCCTTAAACCCCGCCCATAAAATAGGGATTTTATATTTTTTTCATATTTTAAATCATATACGCGGGTTGGGTATAACTGGACCAGTGTGTGCACGTGTTTTTTGAAGGGTGGAGTCAAGTATGGAATTTAAAATGATATTTTTTTAGTATTTTAAATTCTATACTCGGGTTGGGTATAGGTGAACCCGAGTGTGTACATAGTTTAAGTATAGATGAACCTATGTATGGAACTCAAAATAATGTTTTTTAGTAAAAGAACCAAGTCTGAAGGGAAAGGGCTTTCCAAAGCTATGACACAGAGCATCAAGTATACAAGGGCAATAAATGATGCTATAAGACTTTTTATTGCCACCTGCTAGTCTATCCTGTCTAGATCTTTTCATTCACTCAATTTTTCCTCTTGTGCAGGAAGACCTGAATTTTTTTCCCATCTTCTTCCTCCTTTTGTGCACCCAATCTGAGTGCCTTTTAGGGAGGTTGGTAGAAATGTAATTTCTTCGCCCATGTTCTTCATCCTTCTATGCACCCATTGTGAGTGACTTTCAAGGAGGTTGGTAGAAATTGATTCTAGTTCATCTTACTCAACCACCATGCATTCTAGTGAGTTGTACAAATTTTTGGTCAGGTACTCATCCTTCCAAGATGTTTGAAAATAGGTGAAACCAATCCAGTTGATTGGTTGGCTGAATTTCCTTGGCTCCTGGGTACTCATCCAATTAAAATGTTTGAGAATAGGTGAAACCATTGCTCCAATTGATTGATTAGTTGAACTACCTTGGCTCATTGATGTTGGAATTCTTCCGCGACTATATTTTGGTTGACTAACTTCTATCACCTTAACTATAGGCCTTTGCACAACTCTTGATGTATTTAGTGCAACCATACTTCTGAACATTTAAACGACATCTTCAAAGATTTTCCTTTTCTATTCTTTTCACATTGAACCTCGGTGCTCCAGTATCTACCTTCTTAATATGAACTAATTCAAGGTTATTAATATATGTTTTGATCCTTAAATTGATGAAATTCGATAGAAATTTTACAAAACAAATTGCCTTTGTTTTCCTATTTGTATTTGATTTATTCTCGCTAGCCCTGCTGAAGGAGAGAAAAAGGTTGGATTTATCAGCAAATTCATGGGAGAAATACATTCCACTACTTAAACCCCTCGAACCAAGTCATGCCTTAGTCTTTTGTTTTTTTATTTGTGTTATTACCCAAATCGATTATGATAAGTTAGTCTAAAATATAATACATGTTAGATGTAGCATTCTACACCTTTAGAACAAATGGTTGGGAGTATATGTGATGGAAGGGGTATGCAGCCTATTGAGCCTAGCCTATCGAGCCCAAGAATAGATAATATGTCCTCTATTTTATGGGTTATGGGCCCCAAAATTGAAGGTGAAATCCCTTCCTCGATGCAAGAGAATCTTTAGAGTTATTTCCGAGTGGGTGCCTAAAAAAGTGAATAAAATAGATCAATATTTTTCCTTGTTATCCAAAAGGGTATCCCATAATCAATATTGTTTTATTTCTTTTTTCTAGGAAACTGAAAACACATGCTATAGTGGGTGTACCAAGAGGTATTTTTGGCATAGTGTCACACTCCTACATTGATGAAGTCGAGTACGCATCAAAATTAGCGGAATCACGTTGATTCTAGTCAAGAATTCGAGAGATTCTAGCCATAAATTTCTTTTCCTATATTTGAAAGAGGACAGGGCTTTCAAAGAGAAGAAATACTGCCCAAGGACACTTTATAATTTACTTCAACCTCCAGGAAAGTGAGTGCTTATAGGTCCTCTTCCTTTCACCTCTATCGTGCTTGTTGTGAGTGCTTATTCAAAATCGGGTCGATCACATCTCTGCCATTATTGCATAGGATTTGTGATTGACGAGGTATTATAACTACCATAATGTTGATACTTAGAAAGAGTGGCTCTAGGATTTGTTGCCTTTGTTGAGTATCCTTTTGTAGACAAGCCCGTGAGAGTTCTCTTTTCTAGTTCCATAACTCAGTTCTCTTTTTGTCCCTTTTGCCAAAGCGTATTTAGACTGACTGAATGATTTTTCACTTGATATTTATGGGCCCCATCTTTGATGTTGACATTAAAACAAAGATACCATGGTGTCAACTGTAGCATTATAGGTTTACGACAAACCCAAATGATTAGATGATATCAATCTATTTTGACACTAAATTTATAAACTTTAAAAAATGACAATATCTAATTTTTAACACTTCTCAATTTAAGAGAAATACACATTACATTGATATTGTGCACTTAGGATGAGCTATGACTCGTAAGGTATATAAATAACGTAGAAGGATACCATAAACCTACTAATCTATTCAAGAGAAGTTAGGAAATATTAAAATAAAAATCATAGCAAATTAACTGTAAAATCAAAGTTTGTTTAGGATGGCCATCTGGACTATGCATACTCTTGCATCACTTAGAATATATAACTGATATCACCCTCTTTTGGATTCACTTTTTCTCCCAAAAAATGGAGCTATGACCTATCCAAAATTAGCTTTTAGAAGACTCTTAAATATTATAGTACATTCCACAATAGCAGAGAATAATAATAGATATTCATAAAGTTTTAACTGCAATCTATTTTTAATTGTTTTATGCATACGGTAATTTTTTTAGAATGGAGAAAGTTTATATCAGTACCAAGTACGACCTACTAAAAATTGTGGGTACCATTTTTTGTGTTAGTAGTGCAACATCCAACTATCACTTTAGATAATATAACAACTCTACCCGCTATCCAACATTTTAGGTCATCATGAAATATCTTAGGGTAAAATTTATTCAATTGTGTATTTTTTAAAACACTTTTTTGAAAAAACAAGGTAGAGTGAAGGTATGACAAATCATGTGCAGATTGGATATTTGTTTTATTACAGGCTCTAGTGGTGAGGAAATATCGATCTCAACTATCATTAACATCAATCATGTTATGCTAAGGAACAATATTCTCCATTTTGGTGGCTTTATCCGTTGAGAGAAAGGCCTTTCCTTGGAGGATAAAATGGGACATTGATCTTCTGAGCATTATCTACTCTGTGAGAGTGTAAACATTGTCTTGCTTAAACATAATTTCCATCTTCTATAACCTAGTTGATATTCAAGGTTGTAAAGTGATGTGTTTGGCATGGTTGCAAGGAATATTATGTTCCAACTTTGCCCTGTTTTTACAAACGTATTGTATCAATGTAAGGGGACTAGTGTTTGTTGCAAATTTTGGTCCAACATCAACAATATTGGTTGCCATATTGGAATATTTCATCCTTCCCATGAAATTTCACCTTGGAGGGTCAATATAACACACATTCTTATCAATTTTTGAAGTTTGATATGGTTTATCTGGCGTTTTCTTCACAACCTTGTTCTTGTGCAGTTTGTTGGGAACAATTTTGATAATTGCAAGACTTTACACATTGTTCTGGAGCAAAGAAAAAGATGATACCTTGGAAAAATGTGGATCTGACAACTCACACTAATACATTCACATAAGGGAACCCTTATTAGAAGACCACGCCACTAGAGAACAACCATTTGACTCCAACACAAAGGTTTGAGATTAACAACATGTCTGGAGATCACCCATTTGACTCAGACACAAAAGTTCAGATTAACAATGTCGCTAGAGTATACACATTTGACTACAAAAAACAAAGTTGAGATTAAGTAAAATCCAACAAATCTTCATGTATAATTTTGATCTATAATGGTAGGTTTTGTCAAAATTATTGGGTATTGCATTATTTCTTAGCAATTACACTTGCGTTTGAAATTTTGTTGAGATATTTTAGGTTTAGAACATGTGACTTTTCCACCAAAGAGGGAATCGTCCACTCTATCATAAGACTGCCACACCACTATTTTGTAGCATTCCTCCCACTGGCACTGGCACCTTCATTTGGCATTGAAGAAGACATCTGAAATCTTGTGACTGGATTATATCCTATTGTATTTTGTGGAATAGAAAGAACTAGTATGATGTTGCTATCATTAGGTATGAACAGTAAAAGGATCTTTTCCCCACCTTTTCCCTCTCTATTGTTTCCATAAAACTTGATTTGGTATAGAATTTTCTTATTATGCCACAACAATGGACAATTCTAGATATTTCCTATTTAAACTATCTAACAAAGAAAGAAGAAAACCTAATCTGATCAAGCCAAGTGACCAAAGAAACCAGCTCCTAATTTCAAGTTGACTTAGTAAAATATATCTCTGAAAATTGATTCATTGAAAACCATTGGCAACAATTCACATTTGTAGCTTTTCACATTAGTTCACTGAAAACCTTTGGCAACAATTCACATTTGTAGCTTTGCACATTTCAAAAAACTAAAAAACTAAGTTCCAAGGCAGCAACAGTATATAGTCCTAACTAGACATTTTTTAGGAACCTGAAATCTGGGACACTGAGGAATACAATACATTTGATTTAGTCAATTCTAGATAAGGCTCCATGCGACTCACTCACTTGATTTTTCATTAACTCAGACATCTAAGTTCATGGTTCAAGTCCAGTAAATGAACTAATATTATTCTTAAACATATGTAATTTTTTAGGAACCTGAAATCTGGGACACTGAGGAATACAATACATTTGATTTAGTCAATTCTAGATAAGGCTCCATGCGACTCACTCACTTGATTTTTCATTAACTCAGACATCTAAGTTCATGGTTCAAGTCCAGTAAATGAACTAATATTATTCTTAAACATATGTAATTGTCCATGCACTACAAGCCCCCACTCAAGGCAAGGACTTCCTGCACATAGCCATTATTGATTTTATGTGTCATGACATGGTACCATCATAAACTATTTAATAAAACATATAACTGCAAAGTTTTACAAAATAATTGTGCACATTGCCAATGCATATTGCAGTGACTCAACATTTAGTGATTTTTGATTGAATATTGATTGCGTACTATAGATAACTTACAAAGATGAAAAATTGTGCGTTGGTCAAAAATTCAATTGGTTTCATATTTCTTTAGCTTTACAAAAAAAATTTGACAATATTTGTTTTGTAATCCAGGAATGGCATAGTTATGCGTATTAAATCAAATAGTTGCGATAATTTCCAACATTCCTCCTTAATCACAACTAATAATATTCATGATGCCCAAACTATCTTTTAGATAAACAATTTGTTTTTTTTGTCAATGGTTTGGTAAAGATGTCTCCATCATTGATCAACTCTTTGATGAAATGATACTTTATGTCAATGTGTTTACTTATTTTGTGAGACACTGAGTTTTTGAATAAATCAATTGCAGAGTTTTTTAACAACAAAAAATTGTTTCTTTTTGTTCATGCCTTTAATCTTTCGACATGATTCTCATCCAAATTGTTTGACAAACTGCCTAGGTTATTATTACATATTCAACTTGAGCTGTGGAAAGAGAAACAATTGGTTGTTTCTTGGAACCCCATGAAATGGCTCCCAAACCCAAATAAAAATCAGACTTTGACATGCTCTTCCTATCATCTACACTTCCTGCTCAATCATTGTCTGAATATCAACCAACCAATATTGATTTGTTGTAGTATAAAAAATGTCATATCCTTTGGTTCCGCTAAAATACCTTAGAATTCTTCTATTCTTCCAATTGCTAGCCAATGTTCCTAGTTTGGTGTTTCCATGAATTTTGAGACCAAAGTCACTGCATACATTAGATCAGGTCTAGTTGATGGAAAGTATATGAAATTGAAAACCATGTTTTTGTATAGTGTTGGATCAACATTCTTGCTACAATCTTCTTTACTCAATTTCAAACCCATAGCTATTGGTGTTGGGACTAGCTTGTTGTTATGCATTTTAAACCTCTTCAATATTTCTGTTGCATACTTGTTTTGAGGAATAAAAAATCCATCTTCCATTTGCTTCACTTATATGTCTAAAAAATACCTTAGCAATCCCAAATGTGCCATTTCAAACTCATTTTTCATTCAAATCATCAATGAGAAGATCACCACTCCCTATGAAAATTAGATCATGTACATATAAAACCACAATTAAAAAATTACCATCACTGTTTTTGATGTAAAGAGTAGGTTCACCATCTCTTTTAACAAGGCATTGTTAAATACATATGAATCTATTCTGTGATACCATTTCTATGGTACTTGCTTCAACCCATAGAGAGTTTTCTTTAGTCTATACACCATGTCTTCTTGATCTTGAACCTCATAACTAGGTGGTATTTGCACATACACTTCAATTTTTAGTACTCCATTCAATAAGGTTTATTTCATATTGTTACCGAGAATAGTGTCCACTCAGATGCTACTATTCCCACTAAGATGGGTGGCTATCTTAGAAACAAACAAGTAAATTCTACTTTCGTTTTCTTTTATGAAAATAGACAAGAGGAGAACCAAGAAGACCAACCT